>LNAC01001003.1:238992-274032 GCA_002007465.1 Ailurus styani | reverse complement strand
ACACACACACACGTGTGTGTGTGTGTGTGTGTGTGTGTGTGTGTGTATAAAACGTTCCCTGGATTGGGAAAGCCTTGGGAAATAAGTTGCTGAATGTTTTATAACTCCTCCAGACCTCTTAGGATTCCTCAGATTGGTGGTGATTTGAGCATCATGGATAATATGTTCTACCTTTTGAGACTGGTATTTCTCTGTAGGACATGTCTCATTACCAGTGGATCCCCTGCTAAGATCAAAGGTATGCCCCAAAGCAAAAGACCAGGAATATCTATTTTGTCACTATTCATTGAAATGGTGGGACTGACATTCCAGGCCTTCTGCTGTAGGAGATGAGCCTCGTTAGGACATCTAACCTCCGATGAAGAGCAGGCATTTTTGCAACAATATGAAAAAATATTTTATATCTGCAAAGAGCAAGAGCTGAAAAGAACTTCAAGGGGTATTCGGTTGAGATCAACTTCAGTGACTAAAAAGTAAAATTGACAAATGTACGCTGTTTATAAACTGCTGACTCTGTTTTGGTTTGCTTTCCTTCACACTTCTGGTCTTGCTAATTCAAGAGAAATCACCTTCTCAAAGATAATATCCAGGAAATATGAGCACTATAAATTCAAGCATAGTTTTGTATGAGATAAAATACTAGTAATGATAATAATGATGATTATAATTATTATTCTCATCAAAATGTCCAAAATGAAGATATGTTTCATAAAAGGTAAAATTTTAAAGCCTACTTTCTTATACTGTTGCTATTTTACTCTGTATCTTGGAGACAGGTATGCAGAAAGTGGAAACAGATCATCACCAACTGCTCTAAAAATTGTTTGGTCAAGAGTATATTTACCACCATATCAAGGATGGTGCATATGGGCTTCTCTGGGTATTTCTTCCTGTCCCCTTCATCCCCTAAATTTTTAATGTACCTATAATATCAATGTGCATTAATTCAGTCAACCAAGAACACCTGTGTTTCAGCAAGCTAGGATGCCCGTGCTTATAAAATCACAAAGTGAGATGTCAGTGACTTATACACCATGTCTTATCATATTTGGAGAGGAAAATTAGGTGTTCAGATTCATTGACTGATAATATATTCAGATATTTAGAGAATAGGCAAAAATAAGTAAATAATTACATAAGTAATTACTTTAGTTTTGATTGGATTTGTAAGAATGACTTATACATGTGATGCAGCAAGCTCGGCCTCGGCAAGTTAGAAAATCTGCAGCTTCTTCTAGGCAGACTCAGCGCTTTGACAGGAAGGAGGTATAGCTCAGTGAATGGTACGTGGGCAAAATTTCAAACTTCACTCGTTCCATTTACTGAGTGTCCTTGTGTGGTGGCACAACTGTTTGCAGGACTCCTGCTTAAAGAACTATAAAAACTACTCAGGATGTCTATCAAATACCTGCAGGGATTTTCAAAGACATTTCTTAGCCAGGGATGAGTGTTTGCTTCTTAGAACACTGGTTTGAATTCCTAAGAAAGAGAATATGACAAGGGTAAAATTTTATTATCGTAGAACACGGAGGCTAAGCAATCCAAGTTTTACTAACCTATGGATTTTTGGAAATGTTTTCCAAAAAGATGTTTTCCTTTTCTGTATGGCTCAGCTAAACTAAAGGTGATTGAGAGTTTTAATGAAAACAGTGAATTATTTAGTAAACAACCTGACAGGATTATCAAATGGCAATTCAACTATGCCAAACAAAAGAACAGAATTGACTGACAATATATATAACATACTTGACTTACATATTTCCTACGAGATGGCAAAGTGGACAGAATTTGCCTTAGAAGAATATAAGCTTTCTCTACGAAGCATGGAATTCAATATGAGCAGTAAGAAACATGCCATTAGGTGTTTTAGGCTGCTTTGACTCCCTAAAGGAAGAAAACAAAGGAGCTCAACCCGTGGCTTTTACATCTTGTTGTAGGTGTCATTTCTTTGAACCATCTCAATATAGACTCCATTTTTTAAGAAGGCAAGCTGAGACTTTTTTCCATTACTCTTGGCTGGGATCTGGATTTAGTCAAACTGTCCACTGTCACTACTTGTGTCTAATTAGAACCACCTGTGAGAATTCTGTGTCAAAAAGAAAGAATGAAAGCTAATGTTCATAATGATTACAAGATTTAATCTTAAAGTTCATTTCATTTGCTTTTGGCCTGATAACAAGACTTTCCAAGCACCTCTCACATTTTTAAAATCAATATTCTTTGGACTTGGGGCCGGAAGTGCTCATGTGTTACATGTATGTGTGTCTACAGACAGATAAGAGTCCTCCTAAAGAGAACCTTCACACCTCTTTAAAGAAAAAGCATATAACACTGAAATCTGAGTTGACGTGAAAAAGTATGTCTTGTTTGGCTTTCTATTCTTTAGAATGGTACCGAGGGAGCTGAGCTGACACCTTGTCAAAGAAATAGCATCACGAGTGTTCATTCTCCTCCTACCCATGTTCCTTCCAATCACATTTTTAACATTTCCTAAGGGGAATTCTTTCCAGTCTTAAACTCACTGACTTTGGTCTTATCACAACAGTATAAAAAGTTTTGGAAATTTTGAGGGGACAAAAAAAAATTATGTCCAGCCAGGATAGAATTATGAAAGCAGAAGAGGGGTGGGAGGCTTGTGTTTTTTCCATTTTCTGTCATCAACCATAAAATGTCAAAGCCGTCAAATGTCTGGTTCTGAATATGAAAAAGTCAACTTTGGGGAAGAAAATGAAGCCCTCTGTGAATGAAAAATATATCACTTGTTATGAATAGCATAAATACTTAGAAATAGACTTTTTATTATAATGACATAGCATAAAAGAAATTTTTAAATTGTTTTTAAAATAAAGCACACGTTGATTTTAAAAATCCACAAACTTAAAATTCAAGACTAAGCTCCACAGAATAAATGCAATTAAGGGGCGCCTGAGTGGCTCAGTCAGTTAAGTGGCTGCCTTCAGCTCAAGTCATGATCCTAGGGTCCTGCGATCGAGTTCCACATCAGGCTCCTTGTTCGGCAGGGAGCCTGCTTCTCCCTCTGCCTACAGCTTCACCTGCTTTGTGTTCTCTCTCTGACAAATAAATGGGCTTCTCTGGGTATTTCTTCCTGTCCCCTTCATCCCCTAAATTTTTAATGTACCTATCATATCAATGTGCATTGATTCAGTCAGCCAAGAACACCTGTGTTTCAGCAAGCTGACAAATAAATAAATAAAATCTTAAAAAAAGAATAAATGCAATTTAAAAAATTAAATTTTTCCTTCTCTTCTTTTTACAAACTGAACCATAGTCAATGTATAAAGTGAGAATATGCAATATTTAGAAAAGAAAAATAATATTCAAGCCTCTTGCCCCCTACCCCCACAAAAGTCTATTTATTATAACAACATGAACACATTCAATTAACATGAAGAAATTTGCACTAGAACTTTGGATACCTTCCCTTAGAGACAATGGCAAAATTGTCAAGCCATCAGAGAAATGAGTAGAAATCACCAAATGCCTTTATTTAACTCCCAACTTCTCAAAGTCCTTGATTTCCCTTTATAACTACTTTGTCAGCCCCAAACTCCATGCTTTCTAATTTGTGGCCAAAAGGAGAAACACAGGTATTTTTTGCCTCCTACAGCTGATCAAGAAATGGAAGCTGACACTGCTAGAACTTGGATTTTGCACACTCTGGTTATAAAAGCAGATGAAATCGTGGCTGTGTATTACAAGTGCTCTTTAAGAGCCCTAAGTGGAAATTGTAAACATCCTTGATATCTGGTTTCCCTTCAGGACTATTTAAGCTCCTTTTAAGACAGGAAGTAAAGAACTTAAGAGCATTAAACACAGAGGCAGATCTAGGTTTGAATCTGGCTTCTGCTTTGACCTAGCTCAGAACTTAGTCAATCAAGCTTCTTGACTTCCAGACCCAGCCCATTCATCTGAAAAATGAGCTTGAGCATTTCCTCTTCAAAGAACTATGTAGACTGAGTATGAATATTAATGCAAAAATATTCAAGTAAATTATTAAAAGCTCTGTGAATGTAAGGTATTGCTTAAATTTTTTGTCTTAGAAGGTTACCTGTGTCTGGCTCATCTTACCACACACAAACCCAATGATTAGAAGATGACAGAGGGACCATTTCTATATCTATGTGGTATCTACGTCCTTTCTCTGCATGATATAATTTGCTCTTTTAACCCTAAGGATCCTCCTTTAAGTTGGGTGGAGGGCCCTTCCCCACTCCTTTATCTCTCATAACCCACAAACAACAGAAATAATGCTCACTCTATAGTCTGCTCCTGAAGACATGGCAATCATAATTTTCCTGCCCTCAAGTTCACTGTTACACATTATATCCCAACTCATTAATATATTTTCATTTCTTTCCTTTGGCCTCTTTTCTTTGTTTCACTCTGTCTCTTTATACTTCAGGATACAGAAGATTCATTCTTGTTCTTTCTTTAAAAATCTTTCCATACATTTATCTACCTATTACTTTTATTTAGATTTTTATTCATTGAACAAATTGACAAATGTAGAGGGCTCCCCAAAGTCTTCCACGATGTTGTAAAGCAAAGCCACTGTCAATAGCTGAATAAAGATTATATGAAAATGTTTATCCTGGGTCTTGAAGAAGCATTTTTTTTCTAGCACATCACCTGTATGACTTGATGAGCACTGATTGATAATCTACAGCTAACCCATGTTAACTAAAACCTATGGAAGAGAGAACAGAAGCTCTTACCTTCAAGGAACTTATAACCAAGTTGGAGGGTGAAAGGGGATATATCAACCCAAAATGGCAACTTTGGCACTGTAAACCTCATGTTTTGAATATCTTCCTGCCAGCTTTTTCTCTCATAAGCAGCATCCATTCCTGTAAGCACACATGGCTGTGTGTGATAAAAACAGATGGCTCAGGAGGCCCCTAGGTGGCTCAGGTGGTTGAGCGTCTGCCTTCAGCTCAGGTCATGATCTCAGGGTCCTGGGATCAAGCCCCAAGTTGGGTTCCCTGCTCAGCAGGGAGTTTGCTGGAGATTCTCTTCCTCTCCTTCTCACTCCCCTAGCTCAGGTGCGTGCTCTCTCTCTCTCTGTCTCTCAAATAAATAAATCAATCTAAAAAAAAAAAAAAACCCCGGAAAGCTCAGATCCCAGACAATTTCTAGAACAGATAACGCAGGGATATTGAACAATGGAATTTTCAAAGTCCACTTTAAGATAAAATTTGCCCATTAAAGAGATGTGAGATGTCATATTACAAAAAGCAGCTTCTGGTGAATATTATCATGTTACAGAACAGTTATCTCAGTGGGTGGGAGTAGGGGGGTTTTGTGGGGGAGAGATGAGGGAATTGACTAAATATCCTGCTACTGGCCACATCTACAAGCAGCTTCTTAGGTGGCTCCTGCTGCTTTTGAAGCCATAAAAGTTCCCTTTCCTTGGCTCTTTCAGCAGTTTGGGAATTATGAAATTTTTCTGTATAAGATGCTAATTTCAGTTTTTATATCTGCCTACCTATTTTATTACCTTTTATATTGGATGTGAGGCTGGATCAGTTTGCAGCAGAACAAAGCTAATTACAACCTTCATGGCCTAAATATAGTATAATGACAGAGTGCCATTGGAGGGTAGCACTAAGCTGAGAAACCTTCTGGCAGGGCAAGACAGAAGTTATTCAGCTTTGCGGTGATTGCCCCAGGGGCTGATGGACTGCAGAGCTCTAAGCTACCCTAAAATTCTGAGCAGATCCCTGAACAACTTGACTTTGGGAGGAAAGTTAGTCTCAGGTCCACTGTGCTTGTTTTAGGTTGATCCTTATTTTTAGAGAGTTAACTGCAAATGCACAGTGAGTTGATATTTGAAATAGAGGGTCAACACTAAATTCAGGAATTAAGAAGCTCTGGACTGAGGTGGAAGAACTGACAAAACCAGGAGATCTAGAGAGAATAATCCTGGGAATGCCGTTTGAAATCTTCTCCCAGGTGGCATAACTGCTGTAATTTCCATCAGAGAACAATGTGTTACTGGGTTGAGTTATTGTTATTATTTTTTAAAAGATTTTATTTATTTATTTGACAGAGAGGGAAAGATTACAAGTAGGCAGAGAGGCAGGCAGAGAGAGAGGAGGAAGCAGGCTCCCCACTGAGCAGGGAGCCCGATGCAGGCCTCGATCCCAGGACCCTGAGATCATGACCTGAGCTGAAGGCAGAGGCTTTAACCCACTGAGCCACCCAGGCGCCCTGGGTTGAGTTATTAAAGAAGCCCCCTTTCTAAATCCCTTCTCTTACGTGACTGTTTTTATCCTTTAGTGTGGTTGGTGCTTCTCCTTATAGTTGCTACCTTTAGTCCTATGGTTACATGTACATTGCTTGTTTCTAATACACAAATGTATCGCTCACATGTGGGAGTTCCTATGGTACAGATGCATGTGCAGTAGCAGTTGGTGGTCCTGATGATTTTTTTTTTTTTTGGTCCTGATGCTTTTACAGTCTCTGTGTCAGACTCAGAAACAATCTTGCTATCCTCGAGACATGTCTGTCACTGGCAATTTTACTTCACTAAGGATATCTGACTTTACTTTGGTCGTTTCACATTCTCCTTGCTGTTCATTCTGCTGTTTGATTCTCCCTGGAATTTCGTAGTCATGCTTTGTATTAATGCTTGTTAATAGCACTTAATGAGAACCTTTCAAAGACTCTGAGTGAACAGAGGAAACAAAAGACATGCCCAATGCTGTCACCAGAATTCCACCTCCCACCCCAGGGACGAAGCCAGTTCTTAGCCTTTGAACCCTAGTCAATGCATGTGCAATTTCTTACAAACCACTTTGCCTTCCTTTGAGAAAAGCTCTTGAAGAACCCTGGCCTACCGCACACAGAATGGGAAAAAGGCAAAGAAATTTTTTTTAAAAGAAAAGTTAGTTATAGACATTATTATGTGATTGGACCAAGGAGAACCTCCTGTCAAACCATCATGCTCTTTGGGGAAACAAAGATAGCTTAAGGATATCTGTGATGATACCTTAACCTGATCTGAGCCTCAACACAAATCTGCCTTGAAATTTACGATGATTTCTTCTCATCAGTGAAATTAACATTTGTTGCTTATAAATAAAGATTACATTTTAGGATTCAATAAATAAATCCTAAAATTTTCCATTGTTAAATGCAAGCATAATAAAAAAGGACCAAGGATGTTTCAGTATTACTATTGGGTATTTTCTAGTTGTTTTTATGCTGTGGAAGTATGGTTTTTTTGCTGGGATTATGAATGATATCATATTTTCTACATTGTCCTAGAGAATTTTATTCATTTAAAGATACTATCATATTCACTAAGCTTTCTTTCACCAGCAATCTATTCTAAACCATGTGATGGCTTAACCTGGAGTGTAAATGCTCCTTTTTCTACTCCCCTCATCCACCCACTCTATGCCCTTGGGTCTTACTACTGGTTCTCTCCATTGGCACTTCCATAGGAGATACAGGGCAGAATAAATAAAAAGATATGGAACCCCTACCAGTCAAATTGCCTCCTTTACAGCAATTCTAGGAGGGGAAAATGTGGTGAAAATATTGGTTTGAAAGAGGTTTGGGGATAATATGGTGATTCTGCTCACAGCTCTTCTATTTACCATTCATGGTTATAACCTAAATTTCATCTTTTTCTGGGAGTTAAGTCTCCTGTCTTTGCTTTGTGGGGTCTATTTCTTTTGACAACTTTGCAACAAAATCATTGCTGTATCAACTTTCCAGCTATTGAGGAAAAAGTCAAAGAAAAACTTATAAACTTTGGTACCAATGCAGTCTTGTCAATGTGGGAAGTGTGAAATGCAACTTTTTTGACAGCCATAAAATTGTCCCGTAATGAAAATAGGGGGACCTATAATTTAGTTTTATATTTTTCACATTAACAATAGCACAAGTGACTAAAAATACAGTTGAAGTCATCCAAATAGCACTTCTCAATATTATGTCTGGGTTAAAAAAAATTCAGGTTTGTATTTGGCTATGTGAATGTAAACAACCATATTATAATAACTTCTTTTCATGCCCCATCCCATATTTATAACACAAGCTCAGACAGAGTTTATGAAATCAGGCCTCCCTAGAAAAACCACCGGAATAATGCAGGAACCATAATACAATAACAAAAATGAATGATCTCTGAGTGTTTACCTTTCTCATAAACAATACTGTTAGGTGTACAAGCTTTTTCTTTTTCTATAATTGATCTGTGCATATGTTTGAACTTTTACTGAAATATAAGAGATAAAGGTACTTAAACTATAAGTGAATAACTTGATGGATTTTCACAAACTGAACACTTCCCTGTAACCAACTCTCAGATAAAAAGAAATGGAACATTAAATTTAATTTGAAAATAAATTAATTAAAAACCAACCAACCAACCAACAAAAACAAATGGAACATGAATACCCCAGCAACTGTGTTGGATTCCCTTCAATTTACCCCCACTCTGAAGCACCAAACATAACCTTCTCTCACATTGATTAATTTGGTTCACGTTTGAACTTTTTTATGAAGTGAATCAAGAGTAGCCAATCAAGAGGAGCCAATTCTCTCCCATGGAGAAAAAGGAGGAGATTCATAGTGAGACAGCTCTGAGTGTGGACTCACTGAGCATTGTGCTGTAAGAGTATAACCTCATCAGGTTTCCGATCTTTATGTGGGAAATACAATGAGTGAGACTCACTTCATGGAGTTTTTGTTTAGAATAAATATATGAAGCACCAGGCGTAGTGCAAGCACCTGTCACAATCCTATATGCTGAATACTTTTCTTGTCGGTCACGAGTATCAGAGCCTAATTCCTTAAAGATTTGTGGCTACTAAAAAAAAAGATTTATGACTATTGGCTAATATAGTTTCTGACTTATTTTAACTGACACAAAAAGTTATAGGAGTTTCCCAAATAAATTTGGAAAAAATGAAAAAAATCCATTTATCAGAATAATTTTTATGCTGAGCCATCTAGTTATTTGTGTGTAGAAAAATGTATTAGATCCCTGTTTCAGAAGCTAAGTAATTCAGAAGCATTGACCAAATCCTCTCTAACCAGAGCTTCCCAAACTTTAAAATGCACTAGAATCATCTGTGGATTTTGTTAAAGGGCAGATTCTGATTCAGCAGTTCTGGTGAACCATCTGAGATTTCACATTTATAACAGTCTTGCAGGAGATACTGCCGCTGGTCCAGGACTACACCCTTAATGCAAATCTCTGGAGAACAAGAACTATTAAAGCACAGATAAATAAACAGGAGATGCTCTTCGAGATACACACAGAATCTGTTAACACTAGACACCCTATGTATGGTTGAATATAGACAAATGCTGGCCTCCCTCTGGGCAGTGAAGTTCAACTTTCTAGACTTATATTGAAACAGTTAAGAAAACAGGTTCAGAATCTTTAAGTGGGGGTGGGGAAATTGAAAAGAAGAAGGGCAAACATTAAATCCAAGATTCCTCAGATACAGCCTGACCATAAGCCCAGGACACTGTATTCCCTTGTCGAAAACTTGGCCAAGATCGCAATGCGGTCTTTGTTAAGTGGTTGAACATCAGTACTTAAAGCTCCAGACAAGAGGAAGCCCAGAGCTCTATAATGAAAACATTCTGTGGCTGCTCAGGCCCCTAAGCTCTGCAAGGAATGGATTACTGTCAAGGGATGTGTCAAAGGGTTTATGTTTAGGGCAATGGAATTACTGTACTTAAAAAAGTCCCAAAGGGCTAAAGGTTGACTTCTTAAAATGACTAGGAAGACAGGGACACTTCATAAGAAAGGATGGAGGGGAGAAAGAAAGGCCAGAGGCCTCTGTCAGCCTACTACACTGTCACCTGCTGAGATTGCAAACATGGGGTCTTCAGATACCTGCAAATTCTCCAGTCGGCATGTGCTCACACATACATCTCCAAGAACAGAATCCACAAATTTCCTTAGGGTATCAGAGTGGGCCTGCTCCTTGTTTCTCACTTCTCTTCTTCCTTTACAAATACTGTGGTTCTATCTGTTAACAACTAATCAATGCCATCTCAACTCCTACAGCTCTCCCCACTCCTGGGACATAAGTAATTACAAGACTTCTATTCTCACTGCAAATATCAGTCTCCAGGACTCTGCCCTATGGCTCAGAAATTCTCCAAATAGTATGTCAGACCACTTAGAGACACCACTAGCCATGTCTCTCTGGAATCATGGACTTTGTAATATTACTAGCTGAGTAAGGCTAGATTGAAAGGGAAGTACAAAGCTAACATTAACAGGCAAAATTCATGAGAGTGACAGGATATGGGCATTGATGAGATTCTTCATCTTCCATCCTTAAGCTCTAATTCCTGTGTATCATGAAAACAAGTATTTTTTTTTAATTCAAAAGGGAATTGTTCAAGTTCTTTTCATGCAAAGAGGATCAGAGCATTTTATTGGGAACTTGAGTTAAAAATGGTATTTAAATATAAAACTATTTAACATTTATCATTTATTCCCACAAATACAAAGAGTGGTTGCCTTAAAATACTGAGCCTTGAAAAAAGTCATGTATTCACATTGTGAATAAAAATAATATAGGCTCAAGAAAAATATGTCATAATATGAAATATAACACACATGGAATGCATTTCCCATTGAAGACAATATTTCTTTCTTACACAAATGTTTCATTTGCCATTGAACTAAACGGAAGTTCATGAAGGTTGGCCAAACAAAGGGGTCCATTTTTTAACACTGTACAGAACAAAGTGAATTCTAACTGCCAATTACCCTTAACTGCAAAGGCTACAACATCTCAGGGACACAGCCAAAGGTCACAAATGGTATAGGTACTCCCCCAAGCAACAAAAAGCATGAAGTGACAGTGACATTTCAAATATACTTTTACCAGTATATAAAAACAAAGAGCATGTGCTCATGTGGGTACTAATGTGGTGAGAGAGAGCAAGAGACAGAGAGAGTGATTATAAATTGTTTTTAGGATCTTTTTTCTTATATTTAACCACAAAACAGTAATACCCTGACCATGAATCAAAATGTATCCAGAAGGTCTGGTTATGTCTATACTGGGCAAATAGTACTAGGTTAATTCCAAGTTCAGTTCAACTTAACTCAGTAATCTGGATTGGTTTTATAAGGCTGCATAATTGCCAACAGCATTTTAGAAACTGAACAATTAAATCAAGTTGTTGTTATTTTGATTAAGGTGGAAGACAATCACCTTTATTATTTTAAAACTGAATTTTAATGGCATTTGTTTGGGTCTCATAGACTTGCCTTTGAAGAAAATTTTTAAACATTGCCAATGAATTGCTTCCCTAGGTCTCAGAAATATCATTGTTCTAGTTAAAAGTATATCCCAAAAGGCTATTTAATTAAAATAATCATATGTCATATATGACATTGCAACTGCCCTGTTTCAGAAGCAAATTTACTCTATAGGTTTCCCTGCAACCCTTAGACAAAGCTATTATCTCCTGATCTCATTCCTTTAAAAACATTTTTACTAAAAAAAATTAAACTTACAGAAAAGGTTCCAAGAAGAATATAATGAAATACCATATACGTTTCACCTAGAGTTGCAAACTGTTACAATTTTATCAACTTGTTTTACTCTCTGTATACATAGGTAGATATAGGTATGGATATAGATATCAATACCAATGTGGATACCAACTTATCATACACCCAATCTTAAGTTCTGTGGGTTGAACCATTCGAGAGTAAGTTGAATTCACCATGACTCTTTGCCTTTAAATACTTCATATATTTCATATGCCTCAAATACATGTTTCATATACTTATATGCCTTTAAATATTTCATTATGTTTTACTTAAAAAAGTATATAATTTCTAAGAACAAGGGCATTTTTCCCCAATATTCCATTTCATACAATGATCAAATTTAGGAAATTTGGCATTGTTACAATATTATTTTCTTATACATAATCCAAATTCAGTTTTTGCCAATTGTTCCAATACTGTATTTTTCCCCCAAATGGTTCAGAATACAGCGTAGGATCACACACTTCATGTAGTTGATATGTCTCCTTATTCTCCTTCAATCTGCATCAGTCCCCACTTTTCTTCTTTCATCAAATTAATATTACTGAAGAGTACATGCTAATTGTTTTGCAGGAGGACTCTCAGTTTAGGCTTGTATCCTAGTTTCCTTATTATTATATTCAACAGTATTTTCAAAGCTATGTATGACACTGTTTCCCATAATACCTCGTTTCCCAAAAATAATATTAGCATTTTGAAAGAAAAAATTGATATCTCACACATACACACATACTCTCTCACCCTCAATCCCAGTAGCATCCCCCATTTTGTGAAATAATAAACACCCCTACACATTCTCAAGTGCCACTGGAGGTGGGCAGGTACTACCCCCACCATGAATGAAAAACTGGGTGAATAGGTATAGACACAATCTGATTTTGTAATTATTTCTCACTATTTACAATATAAAAACTAATTCCACAAATATTTGCTTCTTAAAACTACTTTCCATGACCTTTCCTTTCCATTCTAGTTTCCATTCAATGAAAATAAACATTTTCTTATTTTAACATATCTCACAACTCAGCCTGTTTTCCTTGTGACTCATCAGTCCAAATACTTTCATAGAATTAACATTTCAATTATGCTTTTTGACAGGATATTTAATCCAGAACTCTTCCACATTAATCTGTGGCTGTATTTTAAGTCTGGATTTTTTCATCTGCTATGGAAGTAAAGCACTGGATAAAATTCCATTGACATCAAAACAGGGAAAGAAGGAAAGAAAAGCAAGGGTGTCAGAGGTGCAACGGAGTGGTTTTGACTTTGAGCTCCATTCAAACAACTACATGGAAAAATAATCTGACAAACTTCATAGAAATTTGTAGGAGCCCAGAAGTTGGTCCAACACCCTTTTCTGGCTTGCTGCCACTGGTAATGGAGTTTTTTTCTTTCTCTCTCTCTCTCCACTTAGCTCCTGCTCTCATCTCTCCAGTGACCTCAAGTCATGCCAACACAATCTCAAGGCTGTTGCTGTCTTGTGATCATCCAAGGTCCCATGCATCCAAAGAAAGTAATTTCTTTTTTTAAAGCTTTTATTTATTTATTTGTGAGAGAGAGCGCATATGAGTTGGGGGCAGGGGGGCAGGGAGTCTGCTTCTCCCCTGGGGAGTGGGAGACCCATGCAGGGCTCAATCCCGAGACCCTGAGATCATGACCTGAACTGAAGGCAGAGAGGCTTAACCGACTGAGCCACCCAGGCGCCCCCAAAGAAAATCATTTCTGAGCCAGGTATAAAACCCTCCTCTCCTGAAAGCAAAGTCTCTTATTTTGAGACTTCTATTTTAGCAAGTCCTCATACATTGCGTGAAATATATAGCCTAGCAATCTTTTGAAATTGCTGCGTTCTTCATTTTCACAAGGGGAGAATCTAGGCATATTACAGTGCTAAGGATTAGGTTTTTTATCAAATATATTAAATTATCAATTCATTTGTTAGGTGTGCATGTACTATACAATGAGCCACATGCATAATAGATGGCTATAGTCATGCATACAGTGAAATTTTTCCCTTTAGTATTTTAGTATTTAGCATTTTAGTAAAAAAATAAACATTTAATTTCTGAGAAGATTATACTAATCACGTTGATTATACCAATCTTCAGAAAAGCCAACCAGCAGAGAAAGGGGAATACTCCTACACTGTTGGTGGGAATGCAAGCTGGTGCGGCCACTCTGGAAAAAAGTATGGAGGTTCCTCAAAAAGTTGAAAATAGAGCTACCCTATGACCCAGCGATCACACTACTGGGTATTTACCCTAAAGATACAAAGGCAGTGATCCTCAGGGGTACATGCACCTGAATGTTTATAGCAGCAATGTCCACAATAGCCAAACTATGGAAAGAACCTAGATATTCATCAACAGATGAATGGATAAAGAAGATGTGTTATATATATACATATATATATATATATATATATATATAATGGAATACTATGCAGCTATCAAAAGATGCGAAATCTTGCCATTCGCAATAACGTGGATGGAACTAGAGGGTATTATGCTGAGCAAAATAAGTCAATCAGAGAAAGACAATTATCATATGATCTCTCTGCTATGAGGAACTTGAGGGGCAGGGTGGGGAGTCGTGGGCAGGGTGGGGAGTCTCAATCAGAGAAAGACAATTATCATATGATCTCTCTGCTATGAGGAACAGGAGGGGCAGGGGTAGGGAGGGAAAAATAATGAAAACAAGATGGGATGGGGAAGGAGACAAACCATAAGAGACTCCTAATCTCACAAAACAAACTGAGGGTTCCTGGGGGGTGGGAGGGTAGGGATAGGGTGGATGGGTTATGGACATTGGGGAGGGTTTGTGCTTTGGTGAGTGCTGTGAAAGATGTAAGCCTGATGATTCACAGACCTGTACCCCTNATTACAAATGAGGAAACTTGGGCGCCTGGGTGGCTCAGTGGGTTAAAGCCTCTGCTTTCGGCTCAGGTCATGATCTCAGCGTCCTGGGATCGAGGCCCGCATCGGGCTCTCTGCTCAGCAGGGAGCCTGCTTCCTCCTCTCCTTGTCTCTCTGCCTGCCTCTCTGCCTACTTGTAATCTCTCTCTCTGTGTCAAATAAAAAAAAAAAAGACTGATGATTCGCAGACCTGTACCCCTGGGGCAAATAATAATACAAAAAATTAAAAAAAAAGCCAACCAGTCACCAGACAGCAATCACAATATAACACAAATTAATTTGAAAGTGACTTTTTTTATATCTCTTAAAAAACTAAAGGGCTTTGGCAAGGCTAAAAGTATAATTCCAAAAACTAAGTTAAAATTCCATTTTCAACATAGTCTGCCAGAAATTAGCAAGCATTTTATTTATTTTTTATTTTTTGTTCATAATTTATTTATTTACTTTAAAACGAGGCAGAGAGACAGTGTGAGGAATTGGAGGGAGAAGGGAGAGAATACCAAATAGATTCTACACTTAACCTGGAGCCTGATGCAGAGCTCAGTGTCAGGATCCTGAGATCATGACCTGAGCCGAAATCAAGAGCTGGATGCTTAACTGACGGAGCCACCCAGGTACTCCTAGCAAGAATTTTAATGATGAAATTAAAAATGATAGATAACAGGATTGTTACCTGTGTGATAGGTTATCTTACAAATGTTTCAGTCCTCATAAAGCTGTAGAAGATATAATTATTATCCATGCATTAAGAATGGGGGCAAAGGTTTAGGGAACGTAGGCAGACCTGCATAAATTCAGAGCCAGCAAAAAAAACTGAGCCTGGATTCAATCCCAGTGGACCTCTAGAGCTCATTGTATTGAGCCTCAGAGACTATTATCTTCTTTTTACTTCAAGCTACCCTCACCCTACTTGTGGATATGACATAGACATTTGGCATCCCTTATGGAAAAACAAGAAGAAGAAGAAGACGAAGGAGGAGAAGGAGGAGAGAAGAAGTAGTTGTAGTAGTAGTAGTACAATTAGCAATTATTTTTAAATTAAGAGCATATATTCATTAATTTATACACTTATTCATTCATTTAGATAAGAATACTTTACTAAAGTATAATTTACATATAGAAAATGCACAAATCTATGAGTAGTAAAGTTTTAGAATTAGGGACAAATGTATATGCTCATATAACCATCACTCATTTCTAGGAACCCGAAAAAGTTTCCTTGTACCCCATGTCAGTCAATCTCCGTGGCATCCTCAAGACTCAAGCAACCACCAGTCTGTCTCCTGTTATCGCAGATTAATTTGTCCTGCTTTTCCACTTCGCATAGGTGGAACTCTTTAGCATAGCAGCTTTTGTGACTGGCTTGTCTTTCAACATTAATTTTTTAAGACTTATTTATCCACGTCATTGCACCTGTCATTAGTTTGTTCTCTTTATTGCTCTGTTACATCCAATTGTAGGAGCATATCACACTTTGTCCTTCCACTCTTCTGTCAATGGTATTTTTTTGTTGATGGATATTTGTTTATTACTTGGCTACTATAACTAAGGCTGCTATGAACATTTTTGTACAAGTTATTTTGTAGGTGCATGAACTCTTTGGTATATATGCAGGAATGGGGTTCCAGAGGGTAGGTATAGCTACTATAAGTTTTCCAAAGGGACTGTACTTTCTTATACTCTGGCTGGCAATATATGAGAGTTCCAGATACTCCATATTTTGAACCACATTAGCCATTCTTGTGGGTGTTCAATGTGATCTCACTGGGTGATAATTCATATGTTTGGAAGACATGCATTGGAGTCTCCTAGACTATGAAGCTGAAGCATGACTTCCTTGCCTCATTTGATTAACACGGGGTCTCGTTCTACCCTCAAACTGCCCGGGAGACAAATATTATTGAATCATTTTGCAGATGAGAAAAGTATAAGCTATAATGCTGCTTTTAATGGACAACTTTTTCATTAATCACAGCCTATGCAGAAGTGGTCGTTAATTATGGTGAAAAAGATTTATCTTGTGTGTAAAAATAAAAAATAAGTCTCAATGCCTGAAACAAAATTAACAATCCACGAAATATTCTCTCTTCCTTTTGATTCTTTTCTTTTGCCTTTCTTATGTCTCTCCCACTAGAAATGCTGTCACATCCCTTTCTTTCCCCACACCTCCTGCCTATCTGATCAATGTCTTTCTTTGTCTGTCTCATATCCAAAAAATTTAAGTAAAAAGTTGTTCCTTTTGAAATGTCAAAAATATTTTATTAAATACATATGTATCCAGTAATTTTGAACCAGTTATAAAGGGCTACAATTCATTATTGTATTCAACAAAACCTATTTACATTCATATATCAATTTTATTTTCAGATATTATTTGTCTTATCACTAGTCAGGCCTGTCTGTAACTTTAACTTCTAAGTAAAGACAGGCCAGAACTAAACACCTCTCTGTAGCATAATGCCAGTGGGAAGGGTGGATCTATTCGGAGGAAGACTGCTAGTTGTCACTTCTCAACCTATGTGCTGATTATTAAACTTTTCTCAAGACTTGGGTAGCAAAGGTTTTTAAAATGTAATTTTTTAATCACTCCCTCAATAGAATATTATCCTGAAAATACAGAATTCATGATTATTAATGTGGTTTCAACAGCATTTTAAAGATACTACCTTCATTTTTAAAGTTAGTATTATTCTATATTTAATACCTGTAACTGTTGTGAGAGCATTATAAAATCCTTCATATTTCATCTCTGTCATACTGTAGCTTTCATTACACGGGTGCACACCCATACAAACACACAGAGAAATCCACTGATGCATTACTGTCATACTGGGTTAAAAGTCAGGGCTTCTGGAAATTCTAGATTAAGTGTCAACAAGATACTGTGTTTTCTTAGAATGTTTTAGGGAGGGACACCTGGGTGGCTCAGTCTTTAAGCGGCTGCCTTCAGCTCAGGTCAGGATCCCAAAGTCCTGGGATGGAGCCTCCCTCTCCCACTCCCCCAACTTGTGTTCCCTCTCTCGCAGTCTCTCTCTCTCTCTCTCTCTCTCTCAAATAAATAAATAAAATATTAAAAAAAAGAATGTTTTAGGTAATATCACAAATTGAGTGTTGGGACTTACTTTAAGGGAAGTCCCCAAGGAAGTCTGTCTCTGAGAAAATTAGGAAGGAAAAGAGCAATCAGGTTAAGTACCTAAATAAAGTGGAAACTGTTCAATTCTCTAGTTCCCCCACCCCAGGATTACCAACTGATAGGGAATCTAATTAAAATGTAGAATTCACAGCAATCACTTGGGTGCCTGGGTGGCTCAGTCTGTTGAGCACCTGACTCCTGATTTCTGCTTAGGTCATGATCTCGGGACCCTGGGATAAAGCCCTTTATCAGGCTCCACATTCAGCAGGGAGTCCTCCCTTTGCCCTCTACTTTTGTGCTCACTTTCTTTCTCTCTCTCCCTCTAAAATAAAAATAAATAAATCTTAAAAAAATTAAAATGCAGGGGCACCTGGGTGGCTCAGTCATTAAGCGTCTGCCTTCGCCTAGGTCATGATCTCAGGGTACTGGGATCGAGCCCTGCGTCAGACTCTCTGCTCAGCTGGGAGTCCGCTTATCCTTCTCACTCTCCCTCTCTGCTCTTTCTCTCTCTCTCTCCCCTCTCCCTCTCTCTCAAATAAATAAAATCTTCAAAAAAATTAAATTGCAGAGTTCACAGCAATCATTATTTTGCATCTGATTTTTGCATACCTTGGAATGGAAATAAGTTAAAATATTCTTATTAAAATAATGACTGAATAGGGGTGCCTGGGTGGCTCAGTCTGTTGGGTGTCTGCCTTTGGCTCAGGTCATGATCCCAGGACCCTGAGATTAAGCCTTGCATCGACTCTGCTCAGCGGGGATCCTGCTTCTCCCTCTCACCCCTGCTCATGCTCTCTCTCACTATTTCTCTCTCTCTCAAATAAATAAATAAAATATTTTTAAAAAATAATGACTGAATAATATGAAGACCTAGGCTTGGCCACCTGCTCATGCAGTAAAATTTCAATCTGATATATTGTCTCTGTTCATAGCACTGTGGCTTTTAATCAAAGATGATAATGTGAAACTAAAGGCATATATGGAAAAAGAGATAAATCATTTTCTGAAGGTTCATGATTTGCCTTGCTATATCAGGAATTCAACTTTGAGTACTGATATTACAGAGATGGACTCTTGTCATTAAGTTCTTAAAAGAAAAGAAAGAAGGAACTACTGCCTATCTTTCTTAAAAGAAAAACACAGGGGACACCTGGGTGGCTCAGTCAGTTAAGTGTCTGCCTTCGCCTCAGGTCATGATCCTAGGATCCTGGGATCAAGTCCTGCATCAGGCTCCTCACTCAATGGGGAGCCTGCTTCTTTATTTGCCTGCCACTTCCCCTTCTTGTGCTCTCTCTCTCTTTCCCTGACAAATAAATAAATAAAATCTTAAAAAAGAAAAGAAAAGAAAAATACAGGAATGAAGAATGCTATTTGTGAAAGAAGAAATGGCCTTGTGTTGACTGTTACTGTCTGAATTTGACCAGAGAACTACATACCCCATTTAAGACTTTGGAATTCAAGATGTATCACTAAAGGAACAAGCAGCTGGTCGGACAGGGAATGGTAAAAAGTATATGAAATAAGACCTTACTTCTATTTGAGGATATCGGAGTTACCAGGAATTCACAAATGAAAATATATTAAATATTAGCCATGGCATAGTGAGGGTTAAAAGTACTCTCAAAAGCTTGAAATTGCTGGAATGCACAAAATCATGCTGTCAAAGTATGTCTATCATTGGAAGGTATATTCAGATATGAAAGACAGATAATTGAAAACTGACATAGTTCACACCCTTAGCTACTCAGCTATCACTTGTATTCTTCCACACATGTTCAAACCTTCTTGCAACAAGACTAAGCTATCCTTTTCACAAACAAAGAAGTTTCCACTCTTTCTCCAAGTAGGAAGACACACAGTCCCAACGGTCATTGTGTCCATCATGAACTGTATTAATCCCTCTTCATATTCAGTCACTGTCTTACAAAATATTCTGTTATCTAAATTTAAGTTGATCTATAATTGTTACTTACAAAAGTTCCACTAATTATTACCTCCAATAAATTTGCTAACCTCTAATTACTCATATATGAACTTTTTAATGGGAAGAAGAGGAAATTAAATTTGCAAATAAATACATGCAGGTAATAAACATAAACGACATTTTTGAAGCTACTACAGTCCTCATTTCTGTAACTGGTCACAAGGTCATAGTTGATATCCTTGGCATCTTTCATCTACTATCCTATACTTCCATACTTTCTTTACTCTCAGCCAGAACCTCAGCTGTTCTGGGTTCTTTACTTTATAGGGAACTCAAAACTTCATTCTTGAGTCTTCAGTCATCTTGCCAATTTTCACTTGATATAGTTTTCCACTAACTTTTACTATTGGATGTGAAAGTGCTAAGTGGCACCCTAGGGAAGCCTGTATATTCCAGACACAGTTTTCCTTGTCTTTATTGTATTGTCTTTATTTATAGAAGCAACCAAGTTTACTCTTTACCTTTAGAAATCAAAATCAATCACTCTAGTCAGTAGGTTTGTTCCTTTTAAGCACATGCCTCACAATTTTCTTTCCTGGTTTGGTGCATAGGGAGCCCCAAATGACCAGGTGGAATCCTCAATATCCAATCTGGTGGAGCCATTGTTGTGGAGCCATCATATCCACTGGTGGAAGCATTACCCGCCAGGGGTAATTCAGCAGAGCTCAAAGATACCAGAATGAGAAGCAAAAATTCTCAAAGGGGTTATAATAGAGTAACCGCTTTCACTTCCACCCCTTGATTCTGGCTATGGAAAAAAAAAAAAAAAAACAAAGTACACAATGCAATGGTCTCTGACTCAAAGCATAAACTACACACTGTAAAAGGGAACTTTTGTCTTTTCAGAGTGTTAGTTTTCCAACTAACACCATCAGTATTTAGTAAACCAATCCCTCTTTCAAACACACCAACTACTGTTAACTGATGAGATACATGGCTGATTTCCAGGCATGCGTCTATCGTTGCCCTACCTCCCTTGTGAAATACACTTTTTGATCTGATAAAATGCCATGTAGAATGCTAGGATGGTGCATCAGGCATTCCATGAATCCACAGATGGTGATGTTAGAAAAAAATACTATTGGCAGGGAAGACAAATCCATATCCGAAATATTTGTCTATTTCAGTCAGGACAAACGCTTGTTGCTTCCATAATGGAAGAGGGCCAATGCAATTAACCTGCCACTAGGTGGCAGGGTGGTACCCAGGAATGGTGCCATATTGGGAACTCAGTGTTGATGTCTAATGTTGGCAGATTAGGCTACAGGTTAACTATAGCCAAGTCAGCCTTGGTAAGAGGAGCTCATGTTGGGTCTATGCATAGTCTACACCCCTACCATCATGGCCATTCTGTTCATGGGTCCATTAAGCAAGAACTGGTTTGGCTGATGAAAGAGGCTGACTGACATCCACAAGGGCACTGATTTTGTCTACTTAAGTGTCTTCTCTACGGTGGACATCATTTTTAGCATTTATATGAGACAGAAATATTTTCATATTCTGTGTTCATTCTGAAAGATCCAATCACATACTTCTTCCCGATTTGTTACCGATCTTGCAATTTTATTTTTTCAAAGTCTCTAACCATTAAGCCAAACCATTAGCAAGTGCCCCATAAATCGGTATAGCTCTTCACTTCCGCCAGCTCTTACTCCAGACGTAGTGGACAACCAACATACTCCATGAGATAGCCTCCTGCCTCCTAAGAAGATTCTTATTCACCACAGACCTTAAGTGTTATAATCCTTCCTTTTTGGTCTAACAACTTCAGAAACCATTCCCACACACACTCCCCAGGTTTCTGCCAATCCATGATACCAAGGTCCTGCTATTTTATCCTGGGTTAGTGTCTGTCACCCTGGAGTATCTGAGATTTGAAACTAGCTATGGGTTTCCTTTTTCTTTATTCAGTGTTCTTTTCATTATGAGCCTCTGATAATTTTCCACAGGTCTGACGAAATAGATTTTTGCTCAGTGTTTTGGTGTTTCTCCATCATTTTCTTTGCTGTCATTCCACCAGTGAACTATCCTTACCCTTTGTGATGTTCATTATCCTCCATTATTCTCACTTTGCCCCTTTACACCAAGACATGTGTACTTTTCATCAATAATGATTTGTCTCTTTGATTTTCAGTTTTCCTATCTATATCGTATACCCACTTCTCTTTCAGAGTTTTAAGGATTAGAGGTTATATTTGTATGGTACTTAACACAATGTCTGGCATGGAGAAAAAGTTCAATAGCTCTCTGTTACATGGTAATATCAGATCTCCTTCATGATCTGTACAGTTACTTTTTTTCCTGAGCTATTCGACACATATTTACTTACCACCTTCTAGATTCCAGTCACCTCGCTAGGAATGAGAGATACAACCCTAACTCCAAAGTGGTCTGTAGCCTGACAAAAAGTCAAGTAGGCATTCAAGTACCATATTCAGAAGAGGAAGAGTAGAGCATTAGGGGAGAGCCCCACAGGTAGACCTAGTATAGTCTTGAGGAAGTTTAGAGAATCCTTTGTAGAGAAAATAGCGTTTGAAGTTGCTGTTTATAGAAATCACACAGTCCATGTTTTCTAAAGTGACCATAAAGGACAACAGATGTTACCCACATTAAGGTAAAGAAAGAGAACACTCTAGGAATAGCAAATGTCTAATCAAAGGCCCTAAAGCTGCCAAAGAGCATGACATCTTTGGGAAATTTCAAGAGAATCTTTAGCTCTACTAAAAAAACTAAGAATGCAGAGAGGGGAAACTACTGGAGGACACAATCATGTTTAAGTATTTGTTAGATGTTTTTAAAAGACCAACCACTAATTAATCCAGAGAAAATATTTCCTAGTGCCAAATATTAGAAATAAAGGGGCCACATTCTACTTACAATGTTACAAAACCGGAAATTGTCATTAAAAGAACAGTTTTCAAATCTATCTACTACCCAATTTAAAAGAACTTTAGAACCCAATTTAAAAAACTTTAGGTATAAGAAGAAAATTAAAAATGGAAATTAAGTATCATTTAGAAATAATTTCTAGTGAGTATAATATATACTAAAACTGCAGAGGCATCATCACAGTAACACTCAGAAACATTTAGAATCTTAATACATTCATTAGAAAAAAATACTAATATACAAAGCAAAAATCCACTCAAGAAGCTAAGACAAGCAAGATAATAAATGAAAGAAGAGCACCTGTTTGATTCAGTTGGTTAAGCATCCCACTCTTGATTTTGGCTCAGGGTATGATCTCAGGGTTGTAAGATCGACCCCCATGATTGGCTCTGCACTGGATGTGGATCCTGCTTAATATTCTCTTTCCCCTTTTCTCTGTCCTTCTCCCCTCCACTCAAAAAAATAATAAATAAATAAATAAATAAATAAATAAATAAATAAATAAATAAATTTAAAGAAATGGAAGAAAAATTAATAAATTTCAAAGGAGTGTTAATAAAATATAAAGCATGATGTGGACTTGTTAAATGGGGGAGATATTAAGATTAGATTAGAACAGGATAGAATACATGATTTTACAATAATAAATTTAAAAATGGATATATTTTTAGCAAAATATAAACAAGCAGAACTACCTAAAGTCTTGTATAAGTAACAAATTTAAGGAAGAGTTTGTAAAAATAATATACAGAGAAGACTGATATAAAAAGACAAATAATTGAATAGAAAAATGGACAAAAAGCTATGATTAGAAATTTCACAGAAAAGAAAAACTAGATATAACCAATAAATCCATGAAGAAAATGATCAACCTCCTTAGTAGTCAAGTAAGTGCAACATGAAGTGATACTATCATATTTTTGCACTTGGGATTAAAAATATAAAAGAAAATGGTCTAGTGGAGTTTAGGATGGAAATCAATACCACAGTCAGGTATCAAGACTATCTCCCAATCTCATTTATTTACTTGGTCAAATTCACCCCCCTGATAGGATAAGATTCCAGGTCTTCCTCAGGCATGCATAAAATGACTTCCTGATGAGTCTGCAATTCAGTATTTTAAACATGCTTATAGAGGTCTAATTTGCATATAGAATTAGGCTCAGATTCTAGTAACAAATAACTACTACTAATAAAGTACCCATATTTACTCTTCATGGATTGAATATTCAAATAAATATCTCACTGAAGTTTTTCAACATATATTCATAATGAGCCTATTACATACCATGCTTTTCATTCCATATATATATATATACATATATATATGTATGTATATATATTTATATCTATCTATCTATATATATGATGGGCAGGCATTATATACATGTATTGATTATTGAAAAATATACCTATAATGGTAGCTACCCTCCAAGGTACTTTCCACTAATCGCTGCCTTTTGGTCTTCATGCCCTTGAATAGTCTACTCCCACATTAAAACGGGGCTAGCCAGGAGATCAACAGAACATGATAAAAGTGACAATGTATCACTTCTGAGTCTCAGTCATAAAAAGCATTACGACTTCCACTGTGGTTTCTTAGATTACTTGCTTGGGAGAACCAGTCGCCATGCTGTGAGGACCCTTAAGCCATCCTCTGCAGGGTCCGCATTATGAGAAACTGAAACCTCCTGTTAACAGCTAGCCCTGACTTGCCAGCCATACGAGTAGCTGATCCTCCCGCTCCAGCCAAGCCTTCAGATGACTACAACCTGGCCAACATCCTCATGAGACTCATCCTCACAAAACTCATGAGAGATTTTGAAACAGAATCACTCAGTCAAACCATTTTTGAATTCCTGACCCAAGAAAACTATTAAGAGACATTCAATAATTGTTGTTCTTTTAGACTACTAATTTTTGAGTGCTTATTTACTTCAAATTAACCATTGTTATCAGGCAATGTTTGATGTATCTAGTTTTCTGGTATGAAATGCCGTTCTATGTTCAAACCTCCTGTGATTTTCTTTGCCAAAGATTTAAAATCTAGGAAGAAACTTTCACTTTAACAACTCAACTCAGAAATAGATATATAAACAGATAAACAATTCATTACAGAATAGTTTTCTGTTTTGGACATTAATCATCATTCGGAAGTTAAATAAGACATTTACAAGACAGCATGTAATAGAGTTCTTTACATGAGTAAATGGCAGTTTCCAGAAACTGTCATTATGCCAAGAACAGGTGAAAGCCTGTAAGTCGCTTATAAAGGAGCACCCAAATGAGATATTGTGATTCTGATGATAAAGAAGATTTCATGTAAAGAGCATGCTTATCAATGGAGTCACTGCTTTAGAACTGTTCTTGGGGGGCACCTGGGTGGCTCAGTCAACTGAATATCTGACTCTTCATTTAAGCTCAGGTAATGATCTCAGGGTCGAGCCCCATGTCAGGATCTATGCTCAGCAATAGGTCTGCTTGAGAGTCTCTCTCTCTCTTTCTCCCCCTCTCCCTCTCTAAAATAAATAAATAAATAAAATCTTAAAAAAAATACAAACTGTTCTTGGGTTAGATACACTCAACTCCATTGCACTCTAAAAGTCCAAAGCAGCCTCACTTCTATTAAGTACACTGTTCTTGCAGTTCTACAAAATAAGATTTACATGATCTTTGTTTTTCCTCTGCCTTCTACTATATTCCCATTTACATTCTTAATTTCACTTTCGTTTATGCCACTGACCTGATATTTTTACTAGATATAAGCAATAAAACAATTTCAATGTGCAAAGATTATGTCCAGATGTTAATATAATAGATGTTCACAACTGGAAAAAACTGGATAGTCCTGGTTGCACAAGAGACTCCCCTGATACCAAAAGTTGAGCATACGACTCCTCCTTTGTCCAAGCAAGTAATAAATATTACTATTTAATAAAAAAATGAAAGGACCCTCAGAAGGTCATGGTTAGATCCTGGCTGTTCTCATTTTATGAGGCTCCTTATCTTTGGGTATGACTTATGCAGCACTCTGAATAGGGTTTTGTGAGGACCCACACTTGTAGAGAGGCTGCTGGCTCCCCATCTCATACTTCAAATGTGAAAAGCACCAATTGAGAGCTGGATGCCGACAATTATTCTATAGCATTTTGTTTTAGTTCACTCCATGTTTTCACATTTATTAGCTCATTGATTTCTGTCAAACAGGTAAGTTTTATTGTGGAATGGAAATTTAACTATACGCAGGATTCTGCTTCATTGAGCTGTTCAACCTACTTGTCTAAACCACTTTAATATCCTCAAATAAAATGTTCACCACTGAACTGCCTGAAAGAGCCTTCTCCCAGATAGTAAGCTTTACATCAGCTAAGTGACCTGAAGCTATCTTCCCTCTCTGTTCACACCCCTTCACTTGTTACACTTGAGATGATAAGCAGTTAGGGGAATAGAGCCGACAATAAGAAGTACGATCCTACTTACTCAAAATCATAAATCTCAAAAAACTCATGCAGATTTTGCCTTTAAGATAACTGGGAAGTTCATCTTCTCTGGATTGTTTTGCAGTAGGTTAAAGTGTTTTTGCACTCCATACTGCTGAGACGATGATGCTTTCCTCACAGGAGCGTCTGGTCTGAACCATAAACACAGAAGGGCTGTGACTCCAATCCTCACCCCCTTCCCTCACTCCCACCTCATATGCTGCTGCTCCCCACGAAAACCACTGCAGAGTTTTTGCTCTGTCATATTCCAAACCGTGAAAATGCTTTGCCTTTAGTTTTCAAGACGTATGCTCATGAATTTGAAGAGAGAAAGAAAGGAAGAAGGGAGTGGGGGAAAGGAAGGAGGGAAGGTAGGAAAGAAGGAAGGAAGGAAAGAAGACTGAGGGAGGGGAGGAAAGAAGAGTTCTGATGAGTTTCCATTTGTTCCCTTGATGGAATGTATTTAATCATTTTCGCCAAGATATGAATGGTAGCCGGATGTTTATACCAGAGATAAGACTGGACTGAAATTCTGGTTCACTCTGGTAGCTAATAAAAGTAAAGATTTGAATTTAAGTATCACTTTCTCCTAGAAGCACACGAACAAGGAAATGGAGGTCAAAAGGGCAGCGACAGTGTTGTAAGCACTTTATCTGAAACATAAACATCACTGGAGTGCATTTTGGACCAAATTACCTCTCTCAGATCTGAGATGTTAGCATTCCTGCCCTACTTAAGCATGCCAATTTTACTGTGGCTTTGAGGAGGGATGATCAGGGGGGCTTGGTTGGACACTTGAGAAAAGGATCTTACCTCAAGCACTAATGTAACTCAAGCAATTAAAAGGCGCCCCGCCGAGGAAGATCTCATAAACCCCCAAATCCTTGGAACAGAGTCTTCCCCATAAATATCACTGGCAAATGGAACATGTATCACTCCATTCTGGAAGATAATGCAGTCACCTTTCTCTGGTAAATAGACACAGTTGGTAGGTCCAGAAACTCTGAGCTTGAAAGAGTGGATATTCTGTACCATATAAACATTTCCAGGAATATTTTATTGGCAAAAAAAAGAATATCTATGATTTTAATACAATGTATCTGGATCTCAGTTTTTCAATAGATTTCGTGATCCTCAAATCCACCGTGAAACACTATGATGAAACTGTACCTCTTTGGATGCAGAGAACTTTTCTTTTCAAAAAGAAGTGGATATATCATTATTGACAACAGTCAAAAGGTGAAAGCAACCTAAATGTCCACAGACAGATGAATGGACAAACAAAGTGTAGCATACACACATACTGGNCCCTCTCTCTCTCTGCCTGCCTCTCTGCCTCCTTGTGATCTCTCTCCCTCTGTGAAATAAATAAATAAAATCTTTAAAAAAAAAATTTAAAAAAAAAAAATAAAAAAAATAAAATAAAAAAAAAAAGAAGTGGATATATCATTATTGACAACAGTCAAAAGGTGAAAGCAACCTAAATGTCCACAGACAGATGAATGGACAAACAAAGTGTAGCATACACACATACTGGAATATTATTCCACCTTTTGAGAAGGAAGGACATTTATTATTTTTTTTAATTTTATTTTTATTCTTTGCCCCAGGGGTACAGGTCTGTGAATCATCAGGCTTACATCTTTCACAGCATTCACCAAAGCACAAACCCTCCCCAATGTCCATAACCCATCCACCCTATCCCTACCCTCCCACCCCCCGGTAACCCTCAGTTTGTTTTGTGAGATTAGGAGTCTCTTATGAGAAGGAAGGACATTTCTGACACATGTTATATAGCATGGACAAAACTTGAAGACATTATTCTAAATGAAATAAGCCAGTCAGAAAAGACAAATACTGTACAATTCCACTCATATGAGGTAACCAAGAGAACTCAAATTCATAGAGTACAAAGTAGAACACTGCTTGCCAGGATCTGGGGGATAGAGAAGTGTGGGGGTTTGTTGTTTAATGGGGACAGAGCTTGAGTTTGCAAGACGGAAAGAGGTCTGGAGATGGATGGTAGTGATGGCTGCTCAGCAATGTGAATGTCATTAATGCCACTGAACTGCACATGAAAAATGGTTAAGACAGTAGATTTTCCTGTTATATGTACTTTATAAGAATAACAAATAATTTAAAAATTTAAAAGTGAAGTTGACAATAAAATTACATCTTTCTAATTTATTTTGGGATATTTCAATCCCCCCCTCCGAAAGAGCTGTCTTGCTATTAACTTGAGAAATAGCCCATTACAACAGTTCCAGCCCCTATACACTTCTTTTTAAGAACGTCCTTGACTGAGGAGGCAGTTAGCAGCTATTACAAATTAAAGAGAAGCAATTTAAAATGTTAAAAATTCTTCTTTTTGTGTTATATTGGTAGACACTCTCAGCACATAGAGTTTTGCCTCTGGAACTGACACGCATGTACCCTGAAGGCTCACGTGGTTGTTAACCCTACAAACTTACTAATGAATGAGGAGATGAAGATTGCTTTAAAACCCAAACTTTGCAAAGCTGTAAATTGGCTGTGAGTGTTGCTTCCAACAGTATTAGCCAAAAAGTTGCTCAGCCAGTCTGCTTCTTTGCTCATTTTGTCTCTTTCTGACCAAGTCTAGAAATGCTTCCTGCTGGAGCTCTTCCCCTTGGATTATCAGCTTTGGTTAACTAGGCACTTTACTTGCTATAAAATATAGATGTTCTAGGAAAGATTAGAGTGAGCAAATAAATGAGGATTTGGCCAAGGGAAGGTAAAAGTTCCCAAAAATAAAAACACAATTTAAAACTTAAAATCCGCTATACTTTACATGAGTAAAGATGGGAGAGTTTAAGTTTTTCAAATAGTGTAGCTTCCACTGGCTCTGAATTTTCTTTAAGAATTTTCCCATTTTTACCTCACTGACTTTTGCTCCATGCTTTCCAAAGACACTTGTTAGACAAGAGTCATATGCATACTGCCTCAACAATGATGGGACTGGGGAAGTAATAAATAAATGCAGCCCTTCTCCCCATGATTTGATGTTGTGTAAAGACCCATTTATGTTGAGTGTTTGCAAAGATTTGGCAGAAATACAGTGTTTAGATGAGAACAAGAACCTAGACCTTTGATCTCAGAATGACATCAGTCTTGTCCTCCCATTTCCATTAATCTCAAATGTTTTTGTCCTCCACACAACTGCACAGTTATCTCTTCTGTGGTCCCATTCTCCAGCTGAGATGAATAACCCAGCTGCTCGGTGCAAGACTGCCTACTGCTCTTCCTACCTACCGAGAGCAACAGAGATGGGAAACTTGATGATAGGGTGGATAGGAGGCTATCCCACATAGGATAATAACTTCTGGAATTCATCATCCTAGTTAAAAATAACAACAGCAATGTGTTCTCTGCCTGTCACTCACCATACAACAGAGAAGCAGCCCATGACTCCACAAAGTGCTGGCTCTCTCAACCCTGGGGAAAACTGAATCTCCTTTAGTAGATTCCAGCTTAATGAATGAGACCAGACAAATACAAAGGAAAAAGACACAAGAATTAGATAAAGATAACAAATTTAAATTCATATGTTGCCAAATATATTGATAAATGCAAGGGTTTGTAGAGCCACAGAAGGTATAGCTTCAAGGAAAACAGTTAAGGAGAATAATTCTCCATTCATCGTGTTTTGGTCAAACTGCCTTTCTTTCATGTGTCTCTTATTTGATAAAGTTCATTTATCTGCATAGCTCAGTAGTAAACAATGCAAATACATTTGAGAGAATGGATGGCAAATGAGAAATAAGAAAGCAAAGATAGTTGCTGCAGTAAGTTCATAATACAAGACACACGAAGGACACTGCTACACTAAATTCATTTATACAATTATTTGGAAATCCAGACATCTTTGATCAGTTTAAAAACAAACATTAAGCCTCAATTCTCACAATAAAAGTGAACTAGAAACAGCTCAATGTCCTTAACTGAAATTCAGACAAAACAAGTGCTTCCTTAAAATACTTTGATTTCTAAAAATATTTTCACCTATTTCCTATGACATTTAAGAGCCAAAAACATTTTTAAAGCCAGTATTATAGGTATCCTTGAGTAGCTGACTCCTATTCCTAAGTCCATAGTTGTTTTACTTTCTCTTAAATAATTAATTTTCCTTGTTCTTACTAGTTTGCTTGAAATCCTTTTTCTAAGGATGTTCTAAGACTAAGCCATTGTGTACATTTATCACCAGACAGCTAAGGTAGTTAATGCAAATAGCCAGGAAACCCAAAAGGAAGAAGCTGGAAAGGACCAATGCAATTTATTTCATTCTTTTGTATAAATACTAATGCCTTCACATGAATGACTAGATCTGTATGGATCAGTCCACAAATCTTGCTATTGTCCCAAATTCTACTGATGACAAGTGGACATAACCAGACAACTCCAAGCCCTCAGACACGAATATTAGCTTTCAAGGCATTAACTGGTTCACCAAGGAACCCAACAGAGAGAGAGAGAGAAAGAGAAAGACCAGATCCCTGGAGGAAAGTATCAGGGTTCATTAAAACTCAATCAAATCACTAAAAATGTAATTCCCAATGATGGTGTGCAAAGACATACATAGATACACACATACACATGCACACATACACAAACACACACCCCACCCAGGAGATAGTCCCTTCTATGAAATGAGCACTTGAAAAATGAGTTTCTTAAATCTTGAGGAAGAATTTAACCTGCCAAAAATCTATTATTTTTCTTAAAGAAAAACAAGTTATCTTCTTTTGTGAATATATTCTGATATATACTACCACATAGACAAACCTTGAAGATATGACAAATGAAAGACACCAGTCACAAAAGAACACCTGTCATGTGATAGTCTATTTACATGTAAAATACAGAACAGGCCAAATCCACAGGGACAGAAAGGAGACAAGTATCTGTCAGGGCTTGGGTGAGAGGGAACACACAGCAATTGATTATAGGGTACTGGGCTTCTTTTTGGGGTGATTAAAGTGTTTTAAAATTCATTGTAGTCAGAGTTGCACAACTAATGTGCTAACTATACGAAAGACCACTGCACTGCATGGTTTAAATGGATGGATTTTATGGTATATTAATTATATCTCAACAAAGTTGTTAAAATAAAGCCTAATTTGGTTTATCTTTTTTTCATTATCACTGAATATATCTGAACTTGCCTATGAATTAGGGAACTGAGGGCATTTAAAAAAAGGAGGTGAGAACCACTTAAATAAACAAGGTGGAATTTAGCAAATGTCCTCATTCCTAATACACTGAGCTTTAAAGTTCGCTCTGTAACTGTGAGATTCCTCTTCTTAGTTCACTCTTCCTCAGGTACCTCTATTACTTCAGGTAACTTCCAACTCGAACTACAGAATCAGAATCCCTCAGGACAATTTTTAAAAATTACCTTGAAGTTGTATCTGGAGGCATTCTTCTCTCCACGATGGGAAGGTTGTGATCAGTTGTGTCAGTTCAAGGCTGCTCGTCCCCTCCCTCTGATCTGGAATTAGAAATAAAAGGATGGCAGCCACTGCAAGACCCTCTGAAATTATATTATTTATCAGCAGGGGGTTTTAAAAATGTAAACATTTCATGAAAATATAATTTACCTGTCTTAATAATGTGAGCAGAAATCAAAGAAGAGAACATTTTAATTTATAACAAAAGCTCTTTTCCACTGTTTCAGAGCATGTGATCTGCTCTGCAAAGTTACATAGATTACACTTCAGAAGAGAAGAGAGAGGAATGGAGGGAAAAGGCTCTTACAAAATGCTATGAGAACCCATGTTATAAATCTGTCAGCCTCTCTGTAATCTAGAGGAATATATGTGACAGAATTTATGAAAGCCGCACTTTAAAAATAAAACTACATGTTGTGACCAGGAAACACCTTATAATAGCAAAACTTATTATATAGTGAAATTCCTTATAAACCCAACCATTCTAGTTGTAGCTAATGAATTCCCAAAGAACTTCACCTGTTTGAAGAAAATTTCTGAAGCACAGAAGACGCACTCCATAACCGTCAATATCAAATCAATCTGTCTTTTATTAGATGTGCCATGAAATACCACCAGGAGAATAACACAGTGGATTCTTGCGTTAATATTGGAGGTCTCTCAAACAGATTTTAAAGTTGTATTACCACATTTTGTTCCAGAAAACTGAAGTCCCTTCCTTATAATTCTGTTCATTCTCCTCTTAAGGTGAGATACAATGCAACCATTGAAGGGCCCTGTGTTCTTTCTCCAAGTCTATCGGCCATAGCATTTTTTTTTCTTTTTTATAAGTTAGTGCTTTTGAAGTCTTAAAGTACCTATGAATCACTGGGGATCTTGTTGAAGTACAAATTAGGATTCAGTAGGTCTGAAGTGTGTCCTGAGAATCTGCATTTCTTTTTTTTTCACAGTAAAGGGTCTGCTTTATTTTATTTTTATTAATTTTTTTTTATTATTTACCCCAGCAGTACAGGTCTGTGAATCATCAGTCTTACACCTTTCACAGCACTCACCATAGCACAAACCCTCCCCAATGTCCACAACCCATTCACCCTATCCCTACCCTCACACCCCCCAGTAACCCTCAGTTTGTTTTGTGAGATTAAGAGTCTCTTATGGTTTGTCTCCTTCCTTATGCCATCTTGTTTCATTATTTTCCCTCCCTACCCCCCACAACCCCCCGCCCTACACCTCAAGTTCCTCATATGAGAGATCATATGGTAATTGTCTTTCTCTGATTGACTTATTTCACTTAGCATAATACCCTCTAGTTCCATCCACGTCATTGCAAATGGCAAGATTTCATTTCTTTTGATGGCTGCATAGTATTCCATTGTATAAATATACCACTTCTTCTTTATCCATTCATCTATTGATGGACATCTACGTTCTTTCCATAGTTTGGCTATTGTAGACATTGCTGCTATAAACATTGGGGTGCATGTGCCCCTAAGGTTCACTAACTTTGTATCTTTAGGGTAAATACCCAGTAGTGCAATCGCTGGGTCATAGGGTAGCTCTATTTTCAACTTTTTAAGGAACCTCCATACTGTTTTCCAGAGTGCCTGCACCAGCTTGCATTTCCACCAAAAGTGTAGAAGGGTTCCACTTTCTCCATATCCTTGCCAACATCTGTCATTTCTTGACTTGTTAATTTTAGCCATTCTGACTGGTATGAGGTGGTATCTCACTGTGGTTTTAATTTGTAGTTCCCTGATGCCGAGTGATGCTAAGAACTTTCTCATCTCTCTGTTGGCCATTTGGATGTCTTTATTGGACAAATGTCTGTTCATGTCTTCTGCCCATTTTTTGACTGGGTTATTTGTTTTATGGGTGTTGAGTTTGAGAAGTTCTTGCATTCTCTTAAAGGATTTTTGATGGATTCCTCCCTCACTTGCAAATATCTTTTCCCATTCTGTCAGTTGTCTTTTGTTTTGTTGACTGTTTCCTTTGCTGCTCAAAAGCTTTTAATCTTCATGAAGTCCCAATAGTTCATTTTTGTCCTTGCTTCCCTTGCCTTTGTTGATGTTCCTAGGAAGAAGTTGCTGCAGCTGAGGTCATAGAGGTTGCTGGCTGCATTCTCTTAAAGGATTTTTGATGGATTCCTCCCTCACATTGAGGTCTTTCATCCATTCCGAGTCTATTTCTGTGTGTGGTGTAAGGAAATGATCCAGTTTCATTTTTCTGCACGTGGCTGTCCAGTTTTTCCAACACCATTTGTTGAAAAGACTGTCTTTTTTCCATTGGACATTCTTTCCTGCTTTGTCGAAGATTAGTTGACCATAGAGATGAGGGTCCATTTCTGGGCCCTCTATTCTGTTCCACTGATCTATGTGTCTGCTTTTGTGCCAGTACCATACTGTCTTGAGGATTATAGCTTTGTAACAGAGGTTGAAGTCTGGAATTGTGATGCCACCAACTTTGGTTTTCTTTTTCAACATTCTTTGGCTATTAGGGGTCTTTTGTGATTCCATATAAATTTTAGGATTATTGGTTCCATATCTTTGAAATAAATTGCTGATATTTTGATGGGGATTGCATTAAAAGTGTAGATTGCTTTAAGTAGCATAGACATTTTCACAATATTTTTTCTTCCCATCCATGATTATGGAATATTTTTCCACTTCTTTTTGTCTTCCTCAATTTCTTTCATGAGTACTTTATAGTTTTCTGAATACAGATTCTTTGACTTTTTGGTTAGGTTTATTCCGAGGTATCTTATGATTTTGGGTGCAATTGTAAATTGGATCAATTCCTTAATTTCTCTTTCTTCTGTTTTGTTCTTGGTATATAGAAATGCAACTGATTTCTGGGCATTGATTTTATATCCTGACACTACTGAAGTCCTGTATGAGCTCTAGAATTTGTTTGGAGTGGAGTCCTTTGGGTTTTCCACATAAAGTATCAGATCATCTGCAAAGAGTGAGAGTTTGACTTCTTCCTTGCCGACTTGGATGCCTTATTTCTTTTTGTCANTTGTCTGATTGCTGAGGCTAGGACTTCTAGTACTATGTTGAATAGCAGTGGTGATAGTGGACAGCCCTGCCGTGTTCCTGACTTTAGGGGAAAAGCTCTCAGTTTTTCTCCATAGGGAATGANTGATAGTGGACAGCCCTGCCGTGTTCCTGACTTTAGGGGAAAATCTCTCAGTTTTTCTCCATAGGGAATGTTATTCGCTGTGGATTTTTCATAGATCGCTTTGATGATATTGAGGTATGTACCCGCTATGCCTACACTGTGAACAGTTTTGATCAAGAAAGGGTGCTGTACTTTGTCAAATGCTTTTTCAGCATCTATTGAGAGAATCATATGGTTCTTGTTCTTTTATTAGTGACTTGTATCACATTGATTGATTTGCGAATGTTAAACCAAACTTGCAGCCCAGGAATAAATCCCACTTGGTCATGGCAAATAATCCTTTTAATGTGCTGTTGGATCCTATTGGCTAGTTTGGATGGGGATTTTTACATCCGTGTTAATCAAGGATATTGGTCTGTAATTCTCCTTCTTGATGGGGTCTTTGCCTGGTTTGGGGAACAAGGTAATGCTGGCCTCATAAAATGAGTTTGGAAG
>LNAC01001003.1:212654-238953 GCA_002007465.1 Ailurus styani | reverse complement strand
GAATAGGCATTAATTCTTCTTTAAATGTTTGGTAGAATTCCCCTGGGAAGCCATCTAGCCCTGGGCTCTTGTTTGTTGGGAAACTTCTGATGACTGCTTCAATCTCCTTACTGGTTATGGGTCTGTTCAGGTCTTCAACTTCTTCTTGGTTCAGTTTTGGTAGTTTATATGTCTTTAGGAATGTATCCATTTCTTCTGGATTGTCAAAATTGCTGGTGTATAGTTGCTCATTATATGTTTGTATAATTGTATTTTTTGGTGTTGGTTGTGACATCTCCTCTTTCATTCATGATTTTATTAATTTGAGACCTTTCTCTTTTCTTTTGGATAAGTCTGGCCATGGGTTTATCAATCTTATTAATTCTTTCAAAGAACCGGCTCCTAGTTTTGCCAATTTGTTCTACTGTTCTTTTGGTTTCTATTTGATTGATTTCTGTTCTGATCTTTATCATTTCTCTTCTCCTGCTGGGTTTAGGCTTTCCTTGCTGTTCTTTCTCTAGCTCCTTTAGGTTTATGGTTAGGTTGTGTACTTGAGACCTTTCTTGTTTCTTGAGAAAGGCTTTCCTCTCAGGACCATCTTTGCTGCATCCCAAAGATTTTGAACATTTGTGTTTTCATTTTCATTTGTTTCCATGAATTTTTTAAATTCTTTAATTTCCTGATTGACCCATCNTTATATGTTTGTATAATTGTATTTTTTGGTGTTGGTTGTGACATCTCCTCTTTCATTCATGATTTTATTAATTTGAGACCTTTCTCTTTTCTTTTGGATAAGTCTGGCCATGGGTTTATCAATCTTATTAATTCTTTCAAAGAACCGGCTCCTAGTTTTGCCAATTTGTTCTACTGTTCTTTTGGTTTCTATTTGATTGATTTCTGTTCTGATCTTTATCATTTCTCTTCTCCTGCTGGGTTTAGGCTTTCCTTGCTGTTCTTTCTCTAGCTCCTTTAGGTTTATGGTTAGGTTGTGTACTTGAGACCTTTCTTGTTTCTTGAGAAAGGCTTTCCTCTCAGGACCATCTTTGCTGCATCCCAAAGATTTTGAACAGTTGTGTTTTCATTTTCATTTGTTTCCATGAATTTTTTAAATTCTTCTTTAATTTCCTGATTGACCCATCCATTCTTTAGTAGGATGTTCTTTAGCCTTCATGTATTTGAGTTCTTTCCAACTTTCCTCTTGTGATTGACTTCTGTTTTCAGAGCATTATGTTCTGAAATATGCAGGGAATGATCCCAATCTTTTGGTACCAGTTGAGACCTGATTTGTGACCCAGAATATGGTCTATTCTGGAGAATGTTCCATGTGCACTAGAGAAGAATGTGTATTCTGTTGTTTCAGGATGGAATGTTCTGAATATATCTGTGATGTCCAACTGGTCTGATGTGTCATTTAAAGCCTTTATTTCCTTGTTGATCTTTTGCTTTGATGGTCTGGCCATTTCAGTAAGGGGTTTGTCAAAGTCCCCTACTATTTTTGTATTATTGTCAATGTGTTTCTTCAATTTTGTTATTAATTGGTTTATAGAATTGGCTGCTCCCATGTTAGGGGCATAGATATTTAAAATTATTAGATTTTCTTGTTGGACAGATCCTTTACTTATGATATAGTGTCTTCCTCATCTCTTATTATAGTCTTTGGCTTAAAATTTAATTTATCTGATATAAGGATTGCCACTCCAGCTTTCTTTTGCTGTCCATTGGCATGGTAACTTGTTTTCCACTCCCTCACTTTAAATCTGGAGGTGTCTTTGGATGTAAAATGAGTTTCATGTAGACAGCATATTNAATGTTCTGAATATATCTGTGATGTCCAACTGGTCTGATGTGTCATTTAAAGCCTTTATTTCCTTGTTTATCTTTTGCTTTGATGGTCTGGCCATTTCAGTAAGGGGTGTGTCAAAGTCCCCTACTATTTTTGTATTATTGTCAATGTGTTTCTTCGATTTTGTTATTAATTGGTTTATAGAATTGGCTGCTCCCATGTTAGGGGCATAGATATTTAAAATTATTAGATTTTCTTGTTGGACAGATCCTTTACTTATGATATAGTGTCTTCCTCATCTCTTATTATAGTCTTTGGCTTAAAATTTAATTTATCTGATATAAGGATTGCCACTCCAGCTTTCTTTTGCTGTCCATTGGCATGGTAACTTGTTTTCCACTCCCTCACTTTAAATCTGGAGGTGTCTTTGGATGTAAAATGAGTTTCATGTAGACAGCATATTGATGGGTCTTTTTTTTTTTATCCATTCTGATACCCTGTGTCTTTTAGTTGGGGCATTTAGTCCATTTACATTCAGGATAACTATTGAGAGATATGCATTTAGAGCCATTGTATTGTCTGTAAGGTGACTGTTACTGTATATTGTGTCTCTACCTTTCTGGTCTATGTTTCTTTTAGGATCTCTTTGATTAGAGTACCCCTTTCAATATTTCCTGTAGGGCTGGCTTGGTGTTTGCAAATTCCTTTAGTTTTTGTTTGTCCTAGAATGTTTTTATCTCTCCCTCTACTTTCAATGACAGCCTAGCTGGATATAGTATTCTTGGCTGCATATTTTTCTCATTTAGTTCTCTGAATATATCATGCCAGTTCTTTCTGGCCTTCCAGGTCTCTGTGGATAGGTCTTCTGTCAGTCTAATATTTCTACTATTGTATGTTATAGACCTCTTGTCCCAGGCTGCTTTCAGGATTTTCTCTTTGTCACTGAGACCTGTAAGTTTTACTATTAGATGATGGTATTTGGACATATTTTTATTGATTTTGAGGGGGGTTCTCTGTGCTTCCTGGATTTTGATGCCTGTTCCCTTCGCCAAATTAGAGAAATTCTGTACTATAATTTGCTCCAATATACCTTCTGCCCCCCCTCTTCTTCTTCTGGGATCCAAATTATTCTAATATTGTTTTGTCTAATAGTATCACTTATCTCTCAAATTCTCCCCTCATGGTCCAGTAGTTGTTTGTCTCTCTTTTCCTCCACTTCGTTATTCTCCATCATTTGGTCTTTTAAATCACTAATTCTATCTTCTCCCTCACTTATCCTAGCAGTAAGAGAGAGTAATTTTGATTGCACCTCATTAATAGCTTCTTTGATTTCAACTTGGTTAGATTTTAGTCCTTTTATTTCTCCAGAAAAGGTTTTTATTTCTCTAGAGAGGGATTCTCTATTATCTTCCATGCTTTTTTCGAGGCCGGCCAGCACCTTGATAATCATCATTCTCAACTCTAGTTCTGACATCTTACTAATGTCTGCTTTGATTAGGTCTCTAGCCATCATTATTGCCTCTTGTTGTTTTTTGTGTGTTGATTTTTTCCGCCTTTTTATTTTATGCAGATAAGAATAGATGAATGAGAGAACAAAATACTAAAGGGTAGCAATGACCCCAGAAAAATATACACTATCCTAATCAGAAGAGACCTGAAACTGGGGGGAGAAGAGATAGGGAAAAAACCAAAAACCAAACAAAAAACAAAAACAAACAAACAATAAAAACCAAAAAAATAAAATAAAATAAAATAAAACAAAACCTGATATCTATATCTGTATTATCTATTTCTGTTTCTACATCTCCGTCTCTAACTCTATCTCTATCTCTGTATCTATCTCTATGTCTATCTATTAGACTGGTGAGTTTAACAGACCCTATATGTATACAGAAAATAAGGTTAAGTACAATGAAGGGATAAAATATGACTATAACAATGAAAGTTAAAAAAGATTTTAAAATGTTGATAAGATATAATAGTTACAAAACGTTAAAATAGGAAAGAGGAAAAAATTTAAAAGAAAAGAGTGCGAAAAAAAATAAAATTCCAAGGATTTAACCTTGAACGACTAAAGGATCATGGGGGGAAAGCCATGAACTCTCTGTTTTGCTTTCCCCTAGCTCTGGAGTTCCACAATTCTCAGCGATCTGTGAACTTGGTCTTGCCTGGATGTTCTTGCTGATCTTCTGGGGGAGGGGCCTGTTGCTGTGATTCTCAAGTATCTTTCTCTGAGGCATAATTGCAGTGCCCTTGCCAGGGGCCAGGCTAAGTAATCAGCTTGGGTTCACTCTCAGGACCTTTTGTTCCCTGAACACTTTTCGTACAGCTTTGGAGTATGGGACAGAAAATGGCGGTCTCCTAATCTCTGACCAGGAGGAGCCGAGAGCTCGGGACCTCACTCCTCAGTGCGTCCTCAGAGAAAAGTAGTCAGTCCCTCCCATCTCCCTGGTCTCCAGCCACACTCTGAGCTCACCCAGCCTGTGACCGTGAATTTCTATCTTTGGTGCACTACCCCTTTTAGAATCTCCAAACCCAGCAGATTCCTGAAGTATGCTCCCATGCCCCTCCTCCCGGAGGAGGGAGGGAGTCTCTCTAGATCTGCCACCCGTGGGGTCCCCACTCAAAGAGCAGTGGCCCAACTGTGCTTTGGTTCATGGACCAAGGTAACACTAAGCTGAGAGATACCTTCTCAGCTTAGCTCCGTCTCTCCCATCGGTTTCTCTCTGATACCTGGGAACTCTGTCGCACTCAGACACCCCTGGTCTTTTTGTGCCTCCATGGGTCCTGAGACCACAAAGTCCCCGAGAGGGCTTCACCCCCCGCTTAGCCTCTGGGGTGATGTCCCTCAGTAGAGCAGACTTCTAAAAGTTCTGATTTTGTGCTCCATTGCTCTCTCACTCACCGGGAGCCGCCCCCTCCTTGATCTATCTTCCCGTCACTTCAGATTCATTTCTCCACACGTCCTACCTTCCGGAAAGTGGTCGATTTTCTGTTCCTAGAATTGCTGCTCTTCTTCTTGGTTTTCTGTTGAATTCATAGGTGTTCAGAATGGTTTGATAACTATCTGGGTGGATTTCTGGGACCTGATGATAATCGGTCTACTACTTCTCCGCCATCTTGCTCCTCCTCCGAGAATCTGCATTTCTTATATGTTTGTGGTAGAGTCAACACTTGTAGCCCACAATCCACACTTTGAGTATGACACATTCATACCATATATTTTCACTGTTTCTCTACCATTCCTTGACATTAGTGCATCCAACTAAGTCTATTAAATACAGAAATAATTTCCTTTCCATTTTCTATTGGCCTCCATCTGCTAGCATAATGATCATTAACACTGTCAGTGAAAAGTAAGTTATTTGTCAGTTGGCTCAGCTAGAACCAGGACAATATTTAACCATTAGTTACAGCAACCTGTGCAGTTTATAGGTGAATTTGAGGCAACTACAGGATCATTTTTACTTATTGCTTCAGTAACATAATCATAATTGTGTCAAATGTGCTGACTTAACAGCAGATAAATTGAGTCAGGCAAAAAGATTGAGGTGACAAGAAACAGCTGTCCTCATACTTTTAACACTTTGAAATTCTGCATAATGCACCGAGTCTCAAAAGAAAGAAAAGACCATTTTTCCTGTGCTCAGAATGAAGAAGGAAGAGCATGAGGGGATGCTGTGGCAATGCATTTGGGTGGCCTCTGTGAGTGGGAGTATGGGCCTTTACACAAACCCAGTGACAGAACAAGTGATCTCTGGAAGACAGTGAGGCACTGCCAAGATCTCCCTTCAAAAGAAAGCATTACCACCCAGCTGCAAGGCTTACCATTATCTCACAGGCTTCGGGTGTAAACTCCATCAGGTTCCCCTCAGCTTCATAATCTAGAGCAGCCCCAGCTTGCGACTGAGCCAGCCAAGGTTGAAAGGACTGGTCAGGTCTATACAGCATGCTCAAAAGCACTTCTAATGGGCCGTCCTTAACCTGGGGACCCTGTTGAATTAGCAGGGACTTTATCTGATCTGTATTGAAGGCAGATGACTCCTCTCCCAATCACCTTCCTCCTTGTTTGTTTCACAAGTATCACTTCCTAATTAAGCATTTGCACTCCTACCTCACCCCAGCATCTGCTTCCCAAAACACTCAATTGATACCTGACATTCAGTGCCTGAGAAATGGAAACTAGAACCAACTTCCCAAAGGACCATCCCCTTTAGTCTAGGTATGGTTACTGTTGACTGAATAACCAAGCTCCATCACACCCTTGTTCTGATTGAAGGTGTTAAAAGCATATAAAAATAAAATAAATCAGAAACAAAACTGAAATCAACTATATTTCCCAGATGTCCATGCAGCAAGGGATCTAGAGAATCGAGTTCTACCAACATTGCAGTCACGTGAGATTGGAAGGTGGAAAAGAGTTGGGCTAATTTAACTACTTTTGTAAGCAAAACCGCAGAACTGTGGATTTCCTGTAGTACCACTCTAGTCTGTTTTTTACCCTTCATAGGAGAAAAGAAGCACCATCGGAAGTAGCTGAAACACTGGCAGCGGCTTCATGATTCTCCCATTGTACTGATGGTGATTTTCAGATTAGGATGACTGCTGATCTGGGGGCCATTTCTAGAAATCACTTCTTTAATCCTTCCAACCTAATTCATTCTACTAAACCCCTCTGTGTTTCTTAGAATGAACTTTGATTGATAAGTTGGAGAAACAATAAAAAAACATATACCTCACGCAGAACCATAATATTCCCATGTGAGAAATGGAAACCCAAAGCTAGCACCATATGTAGGAACATTAACTTATTGTTACAACTCATTCACTGCCAGTAAAACTGCCCAAGACCTAGCAAAACCAAAAATTATTCTATAGAGATGCCTCCAGAGCCCATGGCATTAAAAAATTCCATAATAAAAGAAAATTATGTTACAAGCAATAGCACATTAAAAATTCCAAACCACAAGGAGAAAGATGGCAGAAAAATAGGAAACCTAAATATCATCAGGTCCCTGGAGTTCAGCTAGATAGTTATCGAACCATTCTGAACATGTGCAAACTCAACAGGAGATTGAAGAGAAGAAGAGCAGCAATTCTAGGAACAGAAAAGCAGCCACTTTCTGGAAGGTAGGACATGGGGAGAAGTGAATCTGAGGTGATATATGGGAAGTTAGAGCGCGGGGGAGGGGCTGACTCCCAGCAAGCAGTAGAGCAGTGGAGCTCAAAATTGGAACTTTTACAAGTCTACTCCACTGAGAGACATCGCTCCAGAGGCTAAGCGGGGGGTGGAGCCTTCACAGGGACAGTGGTCTCAGGACCCGTGGGCTGACAGAAAGACCGGGGGAGCCTGAGTGTGGCAGAGCTCCCAGGTATTGGAGGAGGAGAAGCAGGCTGCAGAGATGGAGCCAAGCAGTGGGCTCTCAGCTCAGGGTTACCTTAAATGGTGATCCGAGGCACAGTAGGGCCACTGTTCTTTGATCAGGGACCCCACAAGTGGCAGATCCGGGGAGAGTCATCTTCCTTCTCTGGGAAGAGTGGTGCAGGAGCACACTGCAGGAATCTGCTGGGTTTGAAGACTCCAAATGGGGCGGTGCACCAGAGATAGAAACCCTCAGTCACAGACTGGGTGAGCTTGGAGTACGGCTGGAGACCAGGGAGATGGGAAGGATTGACTGCTTTTCTCTAAGGGCTCATTGAGGAGTGGGGCCCTGAGCTCTAGGCTCCACTGGGGCTGGAGATTGGGAGTCTGCCATCTTCACTCCCGTCCTTCAAAGCATTCAGGGAACAAAAGCTCCCAAGAGCAAACCAGACCCGATTACTTAGCCTGGCCCCTGGCAAGGGCGGTGCAACTCTGCCTTGGGCAAAGACATTTGAGAATCACTGCAACAGGTCCCTCCCACAGAAGATCTGCAAGAACATCCAGCCAAGACCAAGTTCACCGATCAATGAGAACTGCAGAACTCCAGAGCTAGGGAAAAGTAATACATAGAATTCATGGGTTTTTTCCCCCCATGATTCTTTAGTCTTTCAAAGTTAAATATTTTTAATTTTATTTTTTCTTATTCTATTTTTTTAAATTTTCCATCTTTCCTATTTTAAAGTTTTTGAACTATTTTATCTTATCAATACTTCTTTAAAATCTTTTTTAATTTTCACTGTTATAGTCATATTCTATCACTTCATTGTATTTAATCTTATTTTTTGTATACAGATAGGTTTTTCCTTCTTTAAAATTTTGGGATAAAGTTTCTCCTAAAAGATCAAAATATATGCTACATCTAGTGCATGGATTTGTTCTAGTCTCTAGCCTTATTCTTTACTTGTTTTTTTTCTTTTTTCAACCTCTTTTTATCTAATCAATTCCTTTTTTAGAATCTTTTCTAATATCTAATTTTCAGATTTTCATCTTTACAGTCATATTCCATCAGTTCATCATGTTTACCCTTATTTGTGTGTGTGTGTGTGTGTGTGTGTATATATATATATATATATAGGCTTTTCTTTCTTTAAAATTTTGGGAGGCAGTTTCTCCTAACAGACCAAAATACACCGAAAATCAAATGTGTGGCTCTGTGCTATTCAACAGTCAAATAAATAAATAAATAAATAAATAAATAAATAAATAAATAAAAATAAATAAATAAATAAATGAATAAATAAATAAATAAATAAATAAATATATATATATATATATTTCCCCCTCTCCTTTCTTCTCCCCCTGGTTTCAGGTTTCTTATGATTTGGCTAGTGTATATTTTTCTGGGATTGTTCCTACCCTTTGAGTATTTTGTTCTCTCATTCATCTATTCTTATCTAGATAAAATGACAAGGTAGAAAAACTCACCTCAAAAAAAAAAAAAGAACAAGAGGCAGTACTGACAGCTAGGGACCTAACCAATACAGACATTAGTAAGATGTCAGAACTAGAGTTCAGAATGATGATTATCAATGTGCTAGATGGGCTCAAAAAAAAGTATGGAAGACACTAGAGAATCCCTTTCTGGAGAAATAAAATCTCTTTCTGGAGAAAACTAAAATATACCCAAGTTGAAATTAAAAAAAAAAACTATTAATGAGGTGCAATCAAAAAAGAAGGCTCTTATGCTAGAATAAATGAGGGAGAAGAGAGTATTAGTGATATAGAAAACCAAATGATGGAGAATAAAGAAGTTGAGAAGAAGAGATAAACAACTACTGGATCATGAGGGGAGAATCTGAGAGATAAGTGATACCATAAGATGAAACAATATCAAAATAACTGGGGTCCCAGAAGAAGAAGAAAGAGAGATAGGGGAAGAAGGTATATTGGAGCAAATCAAAGCAGAGAATTTCCCTGATTTGACAAAGGGAACAAGCATTAAAATCCAGGAGGCACAGAGAACCCCCCTCAAAATCAATAAAAAGAGATCCACACCTGATCATCTAATAATAAAACTTACAAGTCTCAGTGACAAGGAGAAAATCCTGAAAGCAGCCTGGGACAAGAGGTCTATAACATACAATGGCAGAAATATTAGATTGGCAGCAGACCTATCCACAGAGACCTGGCAGGCCAGAAAGAACTGGCATAATATATTCAGAGCACTAAACGAGAATGATATGCAGCCAAGAATACTATAACAATCTAAGCTGTCATTCAAAATAGAAGGAGAGATAAAAAGCTCCCAGGACAAACAAAAACTAAAAGAAGTTTGAAATACCAAGCCAGCCCTACAGGAAATATTGAAAGGGGTCCTCTAAGCAAAGAGAGAGCATAAAAGTAATAGACCAGAAAGGAACAGAGACAATATGCAGTAACAGTCACCTTACAGGCAATACAATGCCACTAAATTCATATCTCTCAATAGTTACCCTGAATGTAAATGGGCTAAAGGACCCAATCAAGAGACACAGGGTATCAGAATGGATAAAAAAAATAAGACCCACCAATACGCTGTCTGCATGAAACTCATTTTAGACCCAAAGACACCTCCAGATTTAAATTGAGGGGGTGGAAAATCATTCAGCAGGCTAATGGACATCAAAAGAAAGCTGGGGTGGCAATCCTTGTATCAGATAAATTAGATTTTAAGCCAAAGACTATAATAAGGGATGAGAAAGGACACTATATCATACTTAAAGGATCTGTCCAACAAGAAAACCTAATAATTTTAAATATCTATGCTCCTAACATGGGAGCAGCCAATTTTATAGACCAATTAATAACAAAATCAAAGAAATACATTGATAATAATACATTAATAGTGGGGACTTTAACACCCCCCTCACTGAAATGGACAGATCTTCTAAGCAAAAGATTAACAAGGAAATAAAGGCTTTAAATGCCACCCTGGACCAGTTGGACATCACAGATGTATTCAGAACATTCCATCCCAAAGCAGTAGAATACACATTTTTCTCCATATGGAACATTCTCCAGAAGAGATCACATCCCAGGTCACAAATCAGGTCTCAACTGGTACCAAAAGACTGGGATCATTCCCTGCATATTGTCAGACCCCAATGCTTTGAAACTAGAACTCAACCACAAGAGAAAAGTTGGAAAGAACTCAAATACATGGAGGCTAAAGAGCATCCTACTAAGGAATGAATGGATCAATCAGGAAATTAAAGAAGAGTTTAAAAATCCATGGAAACAAATAGAAATGAAAACACGACTGTTCAAAATCTTTGGGATGCAGCAAGGATGGTCCTGAGAGGAAAGTATATAGCAATACAATCCTTTCTCAAGAAACAAGAAAGTTCTCAAGTAAACAACCTAGCCCTACACCTAAAGGAGCTGGAGAAAGAACAGCAAGGAAAGCCTAAACCTAGCAGGAGAAGAGAAGTAATAAAGATCAGAGGAGAAATCAATGAAATAGAAACCAAAAAACAGTATAACAAATCAACTAAACAAGGAGCTGGTTCTTTTGAAAGAATTAATAAAACTGACAAACCCATGGCCAGACTTATCCAAAAGAAAAGAGAAAGGACCCAAAATAATAAAATCATGAATGAAAGAGGAGATGTCACAAACAACACCAAAAAATACAATTATACAAACATATAATGAGCAACTATACACCAGCAATTTTGACAATCCAGAAGAAATGGATACATTCCTAAAGACATATAAACTACCAAAACTGAACCAAGAAGAAATTGAAAACCTGAACAGACCCATAACCAGTAAGGAGATTGAAGCAGTCATCAGAAGTTTCCCAACAAACAAGAGCCCAGGGCTAGATGGCTTCCCAGGGGAATTCTACCAAACATTTAAAGAAGAATTAATGCCTATTCTCCTGAAACCATTCCAAAAAATAGAAATGGAAGGGAAAACTTCCAAACTCATTTTATGAGGCCAGCATTACCTTGTTCCCCAAACCAGGCAAAGACCCCATCAAGAAGGAGAATTACAGACCAATATCCTTGATTAACACAGATGAACAAATTCTCACCAAAATACTAGCCAATAGGATCTGACAGTACATCAAAAGGATTATTTGCCATAACCAAGTGGGATTTATTCCTGGGCTTCAAGGTTGGTTCAGCATCCTCAAGTCAATCAATGTGATATATACATTAATAAAAGAAAGGACAAAAACCATATGATACTCTCATATGATTCTGAAAAGCCACTTTACAAAGTACCACATCCTTTCTTGATCAAAACTCTTCACAGTGTAGAGATAGAGGCTACATATCTCAATACCATAAAATCTCTCTATGAAAAACCCACAGTGAATATCATTCTCAATGGGGAAAAACTGAGAGCTTATCCCCTAAGGTCAGGAACACGGCAAGGCTGTCCACTATCACCACTGCTATTCAACATAGTACTAGAAGTCCTAGCCTCAGCAATCAGACAACAAAAGGAAATAAAAGGCAAAGGAGAAGTCAAACTCTCACTCTTTGCAGATGATCTGATACTTTATGTGGAAAACCAAAAGACTCCACTCCAAAACTGCTAGAACTCATACAGGAATTCAGTAAAGTGTCAGGATATAAAATCAATGCACAGGAATCAGTTGCATTTCTATATACCAACGGTAAGACAGAAGAAAGAGAAATTAAAGAATTGATCCCATTTACAATTGCACCCAAAACCATAAGATACGTAGGAATAAACCTAACCAAAGAGGCAAAGAATCTGTACTCAGGAAACTATAAAGTACTCATGAAAGAAACTGAGGAAGACACAAAGATATGGAAAAACATTCCATGCTCATGGATGGGAAGAACAAATATTATGAAAAAGTCTATGCTACTTAAAGCAATCTACACATTTAATGCAATCCCTATCAAAATACCCTCATTTTTTTTCAAAGAAATGGAACATATAATCCTAAAATTTATATGGAACCAGAAAGACCCCGAATAGCCAGAGGAACGTTGAAAAAGAAAACCAACATTGGTGGCATCACAATTCTAGACTTCAAGTTCTATTACAAAGCTGTAATCATCAGGACAGTATGGTACTGGCCCAAAAACAGACATATAGATCAATGGAAAAGAATAGAGAGCCCAGAAGTGGACCCTCAACTCTATGGTCAACTAATCTTCCACAAAGCAGGAAAGAATGTCCAATGGAAAAAAGGCAGTCTCTTCAGCAAATGGTGTTGGGAAAATTGGACAGCCACATCCAGAAGAATGAAACTGGATCATTTCCTTAATGCACACACAAAAATAGACTCAAAATGGATGAAATACCTCAATGTGAGACAGGAATCCATCAAAAATCTTTGAGGTGAACACAGGCAGCAACCTCTTCAACCTCAACCACAGCAACTTCTTCCTAGAAACATAGCCAAAGGCAAGGGAAACAAGGGCAAAAATTAACTCTTGGGATTTCATCAAGATCAAAAGCTTTTGCACAGCAAAGGAAACAGTCAACAAAACCAAAAGACGATCAACAGGAAAAAAAATGACATATCAGATAAAGGTCTAGTATTCAAAATCTATAAAGAACTTATCAAACTCAACAATCCAAGAACAAATAATCCAATCAAGAAATGGGCAGAAGTCATGAACGGACGTTTCTGCAAAGAAGACATCCAAATGGCCAAGAGACACGTGAAAAAATGTTCAACATCACTCGGCATCATGGAAATACAAATCAAAACCACAGTGAGATACCACCTCACACCAATCAGAACGGCTAAAATTAACAAGTCAGGAAACAACAGATGTTGGCGAGGATGTGGAGAAAGGGGAAACTTCCTACAGTGTTGGTGGGAATGCAAGCTGGTGCAGCCACTCTGGAAAACATTATGGAGGTTCCTCAAAAAGTTGAAAATAGAGCTACCCTGTGACCCAGCAATCACACTTCTGGGTATTTACCCTAAGGATTTAAATGTAGTGATCTGAAGGGTCACACGCATCCAAATGTTTATAGCGCCGATGTTTTCCATAACCAAAGTAAGGAAAGAACCTAGATGGTCCATCAACAGATGAATAGATAAAGAAGATGTCATATATATATATATATGTATATATATATGNTATATATATATATATATGTATGTATATATATATATACGCGCACACACATATATATATTCCATTGTGTATATATATATACACACACACAATGGAATACTATTCAGCCATCAAAAAACCCCAAATCTTGCCATTTGCAAAGACATAGATGGATAGAGGGTATCATACTAAGTGAAATAAGTTAATCAGAGAAAGACAATTATCATAAGATCTCTCTCATATGAGGAATTTGAGAGGTAGGGCAGGGGGTCATGGGAGGTAGGGAGGGAAAAAATGAAACAAGATGGGACTGGGGAGGGAGACAATCTGTAAGAGACTTAATCTCACAAAACAAACTGAGGGTTGCTGGGGTGGGTGGGTTATGGGGATAGGGATAGGGTGACTGGGTTATGGATATTGGGGACGGTATGTGCTATGGTGAGTATTGTGAATTGTGTAAGACTGATGATTTACAGATCTGTACCCCTAAAGCAAGTAATATATTATATGTTAATTAAAAAAAAAAGAATTCCAAACCACACCAGGAATCATATTCCCAAAATGAAAGGCAGGGGATGCAAAAAGCAAAAGAAAAAATACTTGGAAGAAGTAGAAAAATTAAGACAATCTGAAATATTTTTATACAATAATAATAATAAAAATCCAGAAGCACCTGGGTGGCTCAGTTGGTTAGTGTCTGCCTTCAGCTCAGGTCATGATGTCAGGGTCCTGGGATCAAGCCCATCATCACCTTGCTCAGTGGGGATTCTGCTTCTCCCTCTCCCTCTCCCTCTGCCCCTCCCCCCTTATCATGCTCCCCCCTTATCATGCTCTTGCTCTCCCTCAATAAATAAAATCTTTAAAAAAATATCCAAAAAAATGAGTTAAAACCCTAGAATAATATAGAGGAAAAACAGATTCAAAAATTCACCAACAGAAATTCTTTTTTTTCTTTTCCTTTTTTTATTTTCTTATGTTAGTCACCATAAAATACATCATTAGTTCTTGATGCAGTGTTCCAAGATTCATTGTTTATGTACAATACCCAGTGCTCCATGTGATACGTGCCCTCCTTAATACCCACCACCAGGCTCACCCACCCCACTCCCCTCCCCTCCATAACCCTGTTTGTTTCTCAGAATCCACAGTCTCTCATCTTTCATCTCCCACTCCAATTTATCCCAATTCACTTTTCCTTTTCTTCTCCTAATGTCCTCCATTTTATTCCTTATGTTCCACAAGTGAAATCATATGATGATTAACTTTCTCTGCTTGATTTATTTCACTCGGCATAATCTCCTCCAGACCCATTCATGTTGATAGAAAAGTTGGGTATTCATAGAGAGATTTCTTTTAAAAGATGAGTTTTTTTATTTAAGAGAGAGGGAAAGGGCATGAGGGGGTAAAGCGTCAGAGGGAGAGAAGCAGACTCCGCACTGAACCAGGAGCCCAACATGGGGCTTGATCCCAGGACTCTAGGATCATGACCTGAGATCATGACCTGAGCCAAAACCAAGAGTTGGATGCTTAACCAACTGACCCACCCAGGTTTTCCAAAATAATTTTTAAAACCTGATTGGGAAGGACATACAAATCTTGAAGATGGTGGTTAACTTGTGGAAGGACAGAAGCAAGTGGAGGTGGGAAGAGGTGCACTTAAGCTTCATCCATATATAACATTTTATTTCTACTAAAAATACATCTGCAACAAATCCAATTAAATATTATTCCTTACGACATCAGTGTCATGGCTGCATGCACTGGATTTTTTTATTATTCTCTGCATTTCTCTCTATGTTTGAAATATGTTTGAAGGAGAGATGGAGAAGAAAAAAAGGAATAAGGAAAAAGAAAAGAAGAGAAAAAAGAAATGAGAGAGAAGGCAATGTCACATTTTTGAAAATAAGTCTGAAACTAGTTATCTCATCCAAAGTGCTGGTGAACAGTTCTTTTGGCTCTTTTCTCACTAAAACTCATCACAAGAAAAATAATCAGCAAGTTAAAAAAAAAAGGTGGAGGGAAGAATGGAAATTGATTTACAGAGAAATTAACATACATGCAGTGATCAAGGGGGAAAACACCATAACATGTTAAATCTTAGCCCTCACATTTACAAATGTCTTTAAAAACCATTAGCCAACGAATCACTTCAAGGGTACTTGAGGAAACAAAGTCCAATCTTTCTCATTTTAGAAATTGAGAAATGAAGCATTTGTTCAGGTTTGCAGAGGAAGTCTGGTCGGCTCTGGGATTAAAGCTCCCTTATGTTTTTTGAGACTTAAGTTCAAATGACTTTGAAATGGTTTCGCTTCTGCTTATTTGGCTTTTCTTTCACATAAGAGCATGACTGATGGACTTTCATTTAAGTTCCTCCTTCATCTTTTCCCAAATTCCTTTTGGAAGTCTTCCAGCCCTTTCATAAGACTGCCTATTGTAGCTTTCTAACTATGTAACATTTCCATTTGATGCACCATATCCTGGGGTAGATATTATCACTTCCCAGAAAACTAAGACACTATTAAATATTAATTCTTATCATAAAAATAATAATTCCCCATCATGCCCTGTGTCTGTTATCACAGTGCTCCCCTTCAGGATAAATGGACACAAAAACTATTGGCTGTGACAACATCAAATTGAGGTTATAGTTTTCTACCAAAGAGGGTCAATCTTTTAATGTGCTATGTATCCATTTTGCCTCTTTATCAATGTAAGTTATGATTAATGATAGATTTTTGGCACTGAGGGTAACTAAATTCCCAATACTCTTGATAATGAAGAGAATGTAGTTTCACAGAGTTTTTAAAAAATGTGTATATATACATATATATAAACATATACATATATACACACATGTATACACACACATACATATATATGTATACAAGATTTAATAAATACATATTTTAGGTAAAAATACATTAGAAATGTTTTGACCCACTGCTTACATTCTAGCCTCTAAAATATTCTCAGGATAGGAAAGGCATCTTTTTTCAATTAAATTTGACCCAGCAGGATGTTTGAAAGCCACATGTTAGAACAAACAGTTTGGGCAATTAAAGATCTAGGCCTTGATGGCTTGGTCTGGGAATTCGACTGGCTGTTAAATAATCATCTAATTGAGACTGTGGAGAGGACAGTGGGAAGTTAAGCAGGGATAACTCTCCTGCATCTGGAATTGAGATGAATTATGTGCCCATAAAATATGAGGCGGATATCAAGTTACTCATTATGCTACACAAAGAATCAAGAAAACAGAATAAGCAGTGCAGCTAGTTAAGAGAATCCATAAAATTAAAGCTCATCTGTTTGAAAATCAACTTCGACTAGACAGAGAATACCTATCATTATAAGTATAGTAGGTAAATTGTGATTTGAGTGGAATGTATTTGTGTATATAGTCTTAGCTGATATAATGTATTTTCGTAAATTTTCACAAATTAGGCTCTCTAAACAAGGCTGATTAGGTTTATTCTCTATCATTATCTCAGTGGCTCAACAACATGAGATAATTTTTTTTTTTTAATATGGCAGGGTCGGGTGGAGTGGCAGAAATCCACTGTTGAAGAGAGATAATGGCTGGACAAGGTAAATGACTGAAGGCTTCCTTAGCTGGAGATTTGGGATCCATTAGTTACACAATGAGGAAAATAAATTTCTCTCATGCCTTTCCAAAGTAGTCCCTCACACCCTCATAACTTTATTTCTTTGGAAACTCCCAGATTAAAAGAGGAAACATTCGATTGACTTCCTTTTACCATGAGTCTGTGCTTCCACCCCTGTTCTGAGGAGCTACTTATGAGAGCTGATTGGGTCTGGTTCATGTAAAAATATCAGTTGTTCTAGATATGTTACAGAAATTAATGTCAGCATTTCTCACTGGACTGGAATTTCCCACCAACTTCCAATGAAAGACAAAGGAAATTCAAAGCTGGAAAAACTTTCTCTTTCAAGGGTGAATTTCCAATGGAGTGACAGGCTAGCTACTGCCATACTCAGCCTTACTATGCCAACAGAAAGGGAATCCAGAGAAATACAAGAAGGTACAAATTACATGCACACACATCTACACAGACACATACACATCTGAAAACAGGAATAAGTAATATTTTAGTTGAGTCATCAGGGACATTTTACTGTAACAATAAAAAAACTTGTATTCTAAGATTATAACAAAGGTGATGATGATAGTAATGACAAAATACAATAATAACAACAATAATAAATCCAGTGTTCTACTGATACATACACATCTCCAGACAAAAGTATAATTGTTCACAGTTCTCATGCCCATATAATCTTCTCTACTAACTGGGGAAATATTATGAGGCCTGTATCTGAAATTCTCTCAAGAATGAAATTTTTTTTTAAAGATTTTTATTTATTCATTTGACACACAGAGAGAGATTACAAGTAGGCAGAGAGGCAGGCAGAGAGAGAGGAGAGAGGAGGAAGCAGGCTCCCTGCTGAGCAGAGAGCCCGATGTGGGCCTCGATCCCAGGACCCTGAGATCATGACCTGAGCCGAAGGCAGTGGCTTTAACCCACTGAGCCACCCAGGCGCCCAAGAATGAAATTCTATAAGAGGTTCTAATTGGGAAAGAGTTTATTATCTTAGCAGAGAATAAGAAAAAATGAAACCTTTTCTGAGAATTACAGTGAGTGGCACACAGTCCAAACACTATTTCACAACTACTCTGATCCATTTATTTCTAATGAATAGGCTGAAACTATTTACCTGATTAGAAAGTATTAAGAGTTGAGTAGAAAGTAAGCAAGAAACACTAAATGCTTATTTACTCTTGAACCCCTAGGATGCTTATAATTTCCTGATACTATTATCTAGTATCAGGAAGGATTCCTATCAGTAGGAATCAACAATTCCAGTTGCTCTGTGTAGGAACCCAGAGAAGGCATGGGTCAGATTTTACTTTGTCATCATCCACAGCAGAGAGCAAACACTTCATTTCCAAAGCCTACCCTTATAAGACAGGTAAAACCATATTTGATGTTTCCCTTCCCTCAATGTCAGAGGCAAAAGAGATGAATGAGTGTGACATCAGTCCTGAAGGAGAAAAAAAAACAGCAAGAGCAACCTTAATTAATGCACTTTATTGGAATTCAGAGCAAAGGAGACCTATGGTCACTCAATAATTTCTTTAGTATGTCATTACCATGTTTAAAGGAGATATGGCCGACATTGCTGGTTGCTACCCACTGTAACATCCTCCTCATTTTTACTTTGTTTGGGGTGGAAATATTCTTAGTTAAAAATGATCACCTCCTTTATATTGCATAATTTTAATATTTTAAACATGGCTATTAAAAGTATCTATTTCAGGGTACCTGGGTGGCTCAGGTGGTTAAGCCTTCAGCTCAGGTCATGATCCTGGAGTCCTCGGATGGAGTCCCGCTGTGGACTCCCTGCTCAGCGGGGCGCCAGCTTCTCCCCCTGACCCTCCCCCACTCATGCTCACTTTCTCTCTCTCTCATTCTCTCTCTCAAATAAATAAAATCTAAAAAAAAAAAAGTATTATTTCACATTAGGTGAGTTGTGGTAGTTTGTACTTTATGTAGATTTGTTCCATTTCATTTAAGTCCTCAAATTTATACCTGTAGAGTTTTGTTTTGTTTTGTTTTGTTTTGTTTTGTTTTTTGTGGTATTCCCTCATTATCACTTCAAGGTCTGAAACATCTGTAGTGATACCCCCTGCTTCTTTCCTGGTATTAGTAATTTGTGTCTTCTCCCTTTTGTTCTTCTTTGTCATTCTTGCTAGAGGCTTGTCAACTTTATTACTCTTTCCAAAGAAAATTTTTTTTCTTTTACTGATTTTTTTCTATTTTTTTGCCTTTGATGTCATTGATTCCTGTTCTGTTCTTCATCATTTTCTTCCTTCTTCTTGCTTTGGGTTTATTTTGATCCATTTTTCTAACTTTTTTCCCACTTTCTAATTTCTTTCCCTTTGACCCAAATATTATTTGGAAATGTGTGGTTTCATTTCTAAATATTTGGAGATTTTTCTGTTATCTTTGTGTTACTGATTTCCTGTTTGATTTCATTGTGGTCAGAGAACATATTCGATATGATTTAAATTCTTACAAATTTGTTAAGGATTGTTTTATGGAACAGGATATGTTCTATCCTGGTAAATGTTCTGCAGGTGCTTGAAAAGAATGTGTGGTCTGCTGTGACTGGATGAAACATTTGACAAATGTGGATTTGATCTTACTGGGTGATGATAGTGATGACTTCTTCTATATCCTTGCTGATCTTCTGTCTGGTTTTTCTAGCAATTGTTGATACATGGGTGTCCCTAACTATAATTGTGTATTTGTCTGTTTCTCCTCCAGTTTTATAGGTATTATTTCATATATTTTGTAGCTCTGTTATTTGACACACCCAAGCTTGGATGAACCTAAAGGGAATTACGCTAAGTGAAAAAAAGCCAATCTCAAAAGGTCACATATTATATGATATAATATCCTTCTCATATAATATCCTTCAAATGACAAAATTAAAGAGATGGAGAACAGATTAGTCGTTACCAGGAGTTAGATATATTGGAGTGGTGGAGGTGTGATGATAAAGAGCATGAGGAAGATCTTTGTGGTAATGGGATAGTTCTGTACCTTGAATGCAGTGGTGGTTACATAAATTTATGCATATGATAAAATAACATAGAACTGCACAAACACCTTGTACCAGTATCAGATTCCTGGTTTGGACATTATACTATAACAATATAAGTGTGACCTTTGGGAGAAAATGGAGGAAGATACATATAGGCCATCGCTGTACTCCCTTTACAACTTCTCGAAGAGCTATAATTATTTCAAAATAGAAAGATAAAGGAAGAGGATGGCTGGAAAATTTGAATTTCAGATCAAACAATGAATAATTATTTAGCACAAGTGTATCCAATGTAATCTTTGGAATAAATACACAAATTATTTATTGTTTATCTGAAATTCAAGTTTAACTATACATCCTGTATTTTATCTGGCAATCCTACCTGTGATGCCATATCTAATTTCCTTGAATTGAGGAAGAGGACCAAAAGAATTTCTAAGAACTTAGGTCTGGTAAGCTGAGGAAAAAGAAAGAAGGATGGTCAACAAAACCCACCCATTTGACCTATGAGAACTGCTACTGTTCCTTTCTCCCAGCCTTTAGCCTGGCTTTGCCCTAGACAGAACTTAGATACTAGTCCTCAGTTTTCAAAAATCTCAAATTTTACTCCCAAAAGTTAAGGCTGAAAACTGAAAAAAAAAATCCTAGAATGAGTTTAATCTACCATGTTCCTTTCCAGGGATCAAAAAATATACAGATTGTCTTATCCCTTTCTACAAGCTTATCTTTGTGCATGGACTTTAGTCAGGCTCCAAGCACTGTTCTCACCTAGAGCCTAGTGATGCTCTGGTACTGGAGAACTTGGAAGCACAACCCTGAGTCCCACAGCTCCTTTCCTGAAGCTAGTTTGGAGTTTCAGAGACAAGAGCTTTCCCCACAGCCATATGCTGAAAACACTGGAGAGGCACCTGGTTGGCTCAGTCGGTTAAGCATCTGCCTTCGGCTCAGGTCATGATCCCGGGATCCTGGGATTGAGCCCCACATCGGGCTCCCTGCTTAGCAGGGAGCCTGCTTCTTCCTCTCCCAATCCCCCTCCTTGTGCTCTCCCTATCAAATAAATAAATAAAACCTTAAAAAAAATAAAAACACTGGAGTAACTAAACCCCAGAGCAACTCTACTGATCCAGAAATGCCTGCATCATAGAGAATAAGAGGGCAATAACAGACACTGCCCAAAGGTCTAACACAGGAAGAGCTTATTCCTGTGTACAAAGCAGGGAGTCTTCTCCTGGTTTTTCCCTGGCAAGGGGACACTGGGGATAAGGTGGAAAAACACTTCTCTAGCCTAGTTCCCAGGATCTGGGACTTCAGGATGCCTGCCTGCCTGGCTGACATCTTAGTAGTCACTTACATCCCATAACCCAGTGATCACAATATATCTACTTTGTCCACATAGCAGCAGAAAGGGGTCCATTTCTATAGTCAGCAAAGCAGCTCGTTCACACATATTTAGGGATTGGCTGCCCCCTCTGGTCCTAAAGACCTGGGTCCTCTTGTCTCCACACACCCCAAGTGAAGTCAGCATTGAGCCCTATACAACCTACCTCTCAGAGTCTCTCCAATTAGGCTACTTCCAGACATCCCACTACCATTTTTTTTAAACATACACATTTCCCATTAATGTCTGTACCAGTTTCATTCTTAACATCTAAGCTACAACCAGAAGGACTTGACCTGTTCCTTCTTTTAAAACCTGATACATAAGGAAGGCCTCTTTGACACAAACATGCCTCTAGCTTCTTCTCTCTCCCTTTTGCACTCCGGACTCCAGCCCGTGTGGCTTGACACAGATACAAATTTTCACTCACTTCTATGTGCTTGTGTAACTTCTCCCTTCAGACTCACAAAACCCTAACTCCCTTACCTTTGCATTCAGGAACCTGCCTTACAGTGCAGGTGTGAAGATGGCAATCCTCACTGAGAGGGCAAGTCTTCCCTATACTTTTCCTAAATTGTTTAAATTTTAATTTTAACCTAGAACATTTAAGTGGAGTACCAAAGCCTTCTATTCAATCACAGAAGATTAAACTTTTTAAAAAAGGCCTTGGAATCAAAATGTTAAAAACTGGATTGCACGTTTATACAGAAATAGCATTATGGTCTGGTGCTACACTCAAGATAAAGGCCTTGATGGTAAGTTTGTAATAGAAATAAGAATAAATGTGATTTACTGTATGGTTTAATCAAACACGTGGAATGTCAACACATGTTATAGTTTTCTAAAATATGCCCCAATCAAATGCTTACAAATAAGATGGTAGATACTTTATTGATATACGTAGTAGGAGCTGGTGAAGGTCCTACTTGTCTTTTTGCAAAATTTTAAACTCAGTGAAGATAAGTCCAAGAGGATGTATGGAAAAGGGATGAGTTTGAGGACCGATGAATGGTGAATGTAGTAGGAGAAAGAAGTTTTCTGGAGATTAGGAGGAGACCTTCATCTAGACTTCATTACATTATTATCATGGAGTGATAATGTCTGAGCCAGAGACTAAAATTCCAAGCAGAAAGAAGCCAGGGATCAGTGAGTCAAGAAGAAATGGTGGCAAAACAACCAATAAGCCATCAGTGCTTCATGCAATCTTCCAAGATTGAGGAAGAATTTAGAATTCAGTTCCTACCAAGAAGGAAGAAAGCTGGTATTTCCACAGACTCAGGTGAGGCCCAAAAGGGTTAAAACCTGGCAGTTAATTCAAACTATAAATACACAAACCATTAACAAAGATTAAGCTCAGGCCAACTCCACCCAATCTCAGCTGGGATTAAGTTTAACCACATCTATCCAAACTGCTTGCCAGAGGCGAATGTAAATCCCATCTAGAGAAAATTAATATCACCTCCATTTACATCTATATTTTTTCATACATAAATTCCTAAATTATTTTGTATACCATGAGGCAATTATTTTGCACACTTTAAGACAACCAAATAATTAGAAAAAGAGAACATACAGATATTAGAACAAATCCACAAGGCTTCTAGATATAGAAGTTATTAATCTTTGTAAGAAAGCAGAATATAAAATGAAGTATTTGCACAGATATTTAAGATCTATCAAAAACTAAAGGGATATTTTAGAGTTGAAGAACACACACAACTGAGGTAAAGAATTCAATCCAATAGATACAATTAACAGATAAACACAGAAAATTATGAAAGGAAAGACAGGCTGCAAAAAACACCCAGACTGAGGCACAGAGAAAAAGAAGAATAAAAATATGCAAAGGAGTACAATAGACATACAAGACTTATTAAAAGATCATGTAATTGAAGTCCCAAAAAGAGAGGAGAGAAAAATACAATGCATGAATGTATAATAACTAAGAGTTTTCCAAAATAACGAAAGACATCAAGCCAAGATTCAAGAAGAGCTATGAGCCCCAAGCAGGATAAATACACAAAGAAAAACATTATCAGGTATGCCATATTAAAACTGGTGGGCATTTTTATGACAAAGAGAAAAGGAAAATGAGTCAGATACATTAATGGATGAAAATAACAGAATGACAACTCGGAGTGCGAAAAGAAATTAACTGCTAACATAGAATTCTATTCTGTAGGTCTTCTTTAAAAAGAACTCAAAAGAAAACTATTTCAAGACAACCCAGAGATTATTTGCCATCAACATCTGCACTAAGTATTAAATATGAGTGTTCAAGGAAGTTCCTTAGGAGAATAATGATGCTAGATGGAAATATGGAGATCAATGGAACACTGAAAGGCAATGGAAAAGGTAAATACGTGGGGAAGCATAAACGAATATTGATTATACAAATACAAAGAATGGTTATCTTTTGAGGTTCAAAATACACACATAATTAAAATGTTTGAAAAAATAGGAAAAAGGTGGGAAAGAAGTAACTACAATTCAAGTCTTCTAAGGTCCCTGAATACCAGGTAAGAGGTAAAGAAATACATTCCAACAGATTCCAAAAAATCAAAAATGCATACTGTTATCACAACAATATATACCTAACAAGGCCAAAAGATGAAAATAAATTAATAAAAAATACCTGATTCATCCAAAGAAGACAAAAAAAGCAGAGGAGAAAAGATTACAGGCTAAAAAATAGGTGAGATAAATAGGTAAGTTAAAAAATGGTAGTTATAAATCAAAGAGATCAATAATTCACTCAATATAACTGGATTAAATAATCCAAACAGAATGATCAGCCTGGCGAAAAAGCACCAGTAATAAAACCATACTCTATGTTGCTCACAAGAAGTGCATTTTTTGTCTAGCAGTAAAGAAGTCTTATGAGAAAATGTAAGGAAAAATATACATCCTGAAAAACGTAATTAAAAGAAAAGTGGCATAATCACTAAGAGACAAAATAGACTTTAAGGAAAAAGAGGTGCTAGAGATGAAGAGGGGTGCTTCATATGTTAAAAGAATTTGATCTTCAAGGAAAATAAAACAATTCTTCATGTGCGTAGATCTAATTACACCACCTGAAAATACATACAACAAAAAAAGAACTAAAAGGAGAAACAGACAAAACCAAACTTACAATGAGAGCTTTTAACACACTTCTCTTAGTAACTGATAGAAAAAGCAGACAAAAATGACCAAAACTGTAGAATAAGCAACATGATTAAAAAGCTTTATCAAACTGGCCTAAGAGAACCTTGCACTCAAAGTTTGAAAAACATACTTTTTCCTTTACTTATTTCTTAAAAATGCACATAGCAATCTTGGCTCACAAAAAAATTCTCAACAAATTTCATGGGTTAAAATAACACCAGTATTATTCTGTGACCAAAATGGCATTGTTTGAAATCAATGAAAAACAAAAAAGATTTCAAGTGTCCAAATATTGGAAAATCAATTAATAAACTCATAAATAACTTGATGGATCAAAGATAAAATCAAAAAGAAAATTAGAAAAGTCTTGAAATGAAATATACAAAAAATAGGATATCAAAATACAAGGTTAATATCCTATTCAGAGGTAAATTTATACACTTTTGCATATATTTTACAAAGGAAAATGTTTGAGAATGATCTCAGTCTATATCTCAAAAAGTTAAAAACAGGGGTGCTTGGGTGGCACAGTGTGTTAAGCATCCTCTTCGTTTCAGCTGGGGTCATGACCTCAGGGTCATGAGATCTAGCCCCACATGGGGCTCTGCACCCAGCACAGAGTCTGCTTGGGATTCTCTCCCTTTCCCTCACCCACCCTCTCTACTCCCCTCCTCCTCTTCACCCTGGCACATATGTACACTATTTCTCTCTCTTTAAATTAAATAAATAAAATCTTTAAGAACAAGAAGTTAAAATAATAGCAAATTAGGCAAAAAAAGAGAAATAATAAAGAAAGAAGTTGAATTTAATTAAATAGAAAACTGTATAATAGAAAAAAATTAACAAAAAATTGTTTCTTTGAAAAGGCTAATAAACTCCTGATAAGAATTATAAGAAAATGCAAATTACCAAAATCAGAAACAAAGAATATTTATCTGCACAGATTCTGTATCATTAAAAGTTGTATTCTAATACCTTTAAAAATTTATAAGAAATGTAATAGTTCCCAGAAAAATAGAAAATACAAAAATACCTGAAGAGAAATAAAAAATCTAAATAATGCCATGTCTGTTAAATAACTTAAATCTGTATTTTAAAACCTTGCCACAAAGAAACTCCAGGGTCAGATACTTTTACCAGAAAATTTTATAAATATTTAAAGAAGAAATAGGTCCAATTTTAGACAAACTTGTTAAGAGAATAAGCAAAGACAGCTATTTCCTAACCAGTTTTCTGAGGCCAGCATAACTTTGATAACTAAATCTGTTAAGGACAATTATAAGAAAGGAAAGCTACAAGCCAATTTCTCTAAGCACAGGTTCAAAAATTTAAACAAAATATTAAAAGCCCATACTCAGTGAGATCCAAATTCAAAAGACACATATTCTAGGAATATGGGGTTTACCAGTCAAAATCAATCAATGAAATATGTTTATAAAATAAGGAGAAAATGCAATCATTTTATTTTTTTAAATTTATTTTTATTATTATTATTTGCCCCAGGGTACAGGTCTGTGAATCAGCTATCAAAAGAAATGAAATCATGCCATTTGCAATGATGTGGATGGAACTAGAGGGTATTATGCTGAGCGAAATAAATCTATCAGAGAAAGACAACTATCATATGATCTCTCTGATATGAGGAGACAATGCAATCATTTTAAAAAATGATTTTAAAAAATCTTATAGCAGAGGCACCTGGGTGGCACAATTGGTTAAGCATCAGACTCTTGGTTTTGGCTCATGTCATGGTCTCAGGGTCATTAGATCAAGCCCCTCATTAGGCTCCACACTCAGTGCAGAGTCTGCTTAAGTTTCTCTCACCCCGTATTATGCTGAGCGAAATAAGTCAATCAGAGAAAGACAATTATCATATGATCTCTCTGATATGAGGAACTTGAGGGGCAGGGTGGGGGGTCGTG
>LNAC01001003.1:165124-212628 GCA_002007465.1 Ailurus styani | reverse complement strand
GGTCGTGGGGGGTAGGGGGGAAAAATAATGAAACAAGATGGGATGGGGAAGGAGATAAACCATAAGAGACTCCTAATCTCACAAAACAAACTGAGGGTTACTGGGGGTTGGGAGGGTAGGGATAGGGTGGATGGGTTATGGATATTGGGGAGGGTTTGTGCTATGGTGAATGCTGTGAAAGATGTAAACCTGATGATTCACAGACCTGTACCCCTGGGGAAAATAATAATAATAATAATAATAAAGTTTCTCTCACCCTCTCCCTCTGTCCCTCCCCATTGCACACTCTCTTTTAAACAAACAAATCTTTAAAAAGTCTGATAGCAAACATAAATTTATATATACCTCATGATGAAATATTAAAAGATTTCCATTGAGACTAGGAACTAAAAAGAAATCAATATCCCCATTTTTACTGAACATTGTGCTAGAGGTTCTATAGTGTAGTAAACCAAATAAGAAAGTAAGTACAAGGCTGAGGAAAGAAAGAAGTAGTATTGTCTTTATTTAGACACTACATGATTATTATTAATAAGTAAATTTATCATGATGTCAAGGTATAGATCAATTTATGAAAATGTGTTTTTAATTTATCAGCAACAAATTGATAAAATGAAGTTTATAAAAGATATCATTTTATAATAGCCTTATAATCAAGTAAATTAGAATAAGGCTGATTAGAAATAAGCAGCAACTAGGCATGGCAAAAAAATACTGAGAAAATAACAGTAAATGGAGAAATATGCCATACTTATATATAATATACTTATATATTCAAATTATTCTACAGATTCAATTCAATCCTAATCAAAATCCCTTTAATCTGTTTGTGTGAATTTGCATATTTGTGTGTGTGTGTATTAAGAAACATTCTAAAAAGTATATTGAAATGCAAAAGTTCAAGAATATGTAAAATAATATAGAAGAACAACAAATTTGAAATCCATAGACTACTAGATTTAAAGATGTAATTAAACTACAATATATAATAGAGAATGATACTGGCATAAGAATATACAAGTAAATCAGTATAACAGAATAGAGGAATCAAAAAATATATGGACATATATGGACACTTAAAAGGAAAAGTAGTAGGAAAAATTACAGTCTTTTCATGGAAAAAGACTTTTCATATCTTTTAACTAGATAGTCACACAGAAGAAAATAAATTTTGACCTCTATTCCACATTATTTAACAAATGAATGCCAGACAGATTTTAGATCTAAATATGAACTATAAAGTTCCTTTAGAAGAAAACATATTTGTGATCTTGAAGATCTTGAAAATGCCTTAAATGAGATGCAAAAATAACTAACCTAGAGAGAAAAACATAGAACTATTTAGGCTACATTAAAAGTACAAACTCCTGCTCATTAAAAGATACAAAGCATGAATACAAAAGCCACAGAGTGAGAGAAGATACATACAATACAAGTAACTCTCAAAGGACTTATATATGATATGTATAATGGATTCCTGCCAATCTATAAGATAAATACAGACCACCTTCAAAAAAGAGGACATCCAAATTGTCAATAAATATATTATGTTCAACCTCATTAGTCATCAGGGAAACAAATTAAAACCATAACACAAAAATTTAATATACTCACCAGAATGTCTAAAATTAAAACCACTGACCATCATGTAAGTTGTTAAGAATGAGGAGCAAGTAGAACATACATCCATAATTGGTAGAAGTACAGATTGATAAAAAAATCTCAGAAAATTATTTGAATGTATACATATTATATATATAACTTATGACCCAGAAATTCTCCTTGTAGATATGTACCATAGAGAAATGCTCACAAAAAGACATGTATAGAAATGAGCAAATGTGTATATTCATGGAAAACTGAAAAAGAAAATACAAATGCCCATCAATAATAGAGTAGCAACAAATTGCCATGTATTTATACAACAAAATACAGCACATCAGTGGGAGATCATCAAACTACTACTTCACAAAACAACTTGGAAAAATATCAGAAACATAATATTGTGTGAAAGAAGCCAGATGCAAAAGGATCTATACAATATGGTTCCACTTATATGAAGTGTAAAATTTATCACTATGTAACAAATAGCTCCAAAATTTAGCAGCTGATAACAACAAATACTTATTATCTCAGTTTCTAAGGACTGGAAATCTGGGAACAGTTTAGTTGGGTCACTGGTGGCTCAGGATCTCTCATGAGGTTGCAATCTAAAGGTTTGACTGAGTCTGGAAAGAAAATAAGCTCCCGAGATGGCTCACTCACATGGCTATTGGCTAGAGATTTCAACTCATTGCCTCTTGGCAAGTAGCCTCAGTTCCTTGCTACATGGACCTCTCTCCTGGGGCTACTATAGTGTCTTCACAAAGGGTGACTTCAAGTCGAAGCCAATGTTTATTTACCATTCTGAAAATTCTAGGGCCCTTAAGAATTATGCTAAATCTCTTTGCCTGTGATCTATAAATGAAACAACACCTGGATGACAGCACATCTGTTTTTTTTTTTAATTTTATTTATTTGACAGAGAGAGACACAGCGAGAGAGGGAACACAAGCAGGGGGAGTGGGAGAGGGAGAGCAGGCCTCCTACAAAGCAGGGAGCCAGATGCGGGGCCCGATCCCAGGACCCTGGGATCATGACCTGAGCTGAAGGCAGACGCCCAACAACTGAGCCACCCAGGCGCCCCACAGCACATCTGTTTATTACTTGGTTTACTAAATATTTTAAGCCCACTGTTGGGACCTACTGCTCAGAAAAAAAAAATAAACCTTCAAACTATTACTGCTCATTGACAATGCATGTGGTCACCTAAGAGCTCTGATGGAGAAGTACAGTGAGACTGGTTTTTTTATGCCTATTAATGCAACACCCATTCTGAAACCTATACATCAAGAAGTATTTCAAATTTCAAGTCTTATTCTTTAAGAAATACATTTCATAAGTCTATAGCTGCCATAGATACTGATTCCTCTGATAGATCTAGGCAAAATAAATTAAAAACCTTCCAGAAAAAAACCCACACCATTCTAGATACCATTAAGAAAACCTGTGATTCATGGGGAGGAGGTCAAAATACCAACATTAGCAGGATTTTAGAAAAAGTTTATTCCAACTCATTGGATGACTTTGGGGGCTTCAAGACTGCAGATGCAGTGGATATAGCAAAGAAATAGAATTAGAAGTGAAGCCCGAAGATGAGAATGAATGGCTGCAATCTGATGATAAAACTTAAATGGATGAGGAATTGCTTCTATGGATAAGCAAAGAAAGAGGTTTCTTGAGATGGAGACTACTCTTGATAAAGACACAATGCAGACTATTGAAATAACAACAAAAAATTTGGTATGTTTCATAACCTTAAGCGGCAGCAGGGTTTGAGAGAATTGACTCCAATTCTGAAAGAAGTTCTACTGTGGGTAAAGTGGTATCAAAGAGCATCACATCCTACAGAGAAAATTGTTCTTGAAAGGAAGAGTCAATCAATCTGGCAAAATTCATTGTTGTCTTATTTTTTTTTAACAAAATCCTGAACACACCAAAGTTTAATACAGAAAACAAAAACAACCAAAACAGCATTAAAGTAGAAGTTACTTGGGAGAAAGAATTTCCATCCTATGAGCAATTTGAAATAAAAATTTCAGAATCATAATAGTGACTCTGCCATCATTTTCTATAATAAAACATCTATTATAACAGATATGACAATACAATAAAAGTCCTAGTGTTCCAGAAACTGCATTTTTTTCAAAGTACATATATTTTATTATGAAGAAATTAACAAATACTTCTTTGAGTAATCTTAGAATAACGAGGTGAGCTATAGTTGCTTCAGGATCACTTGAGCTACACAGAAAATAGTGAAGAAGAAAACAAAGATGAATATAGAGTACCAAAGGAAAGACAGTCAAATATTAGAGTAGTAAACATACATCTTCCATTTTCTTCAATTTGTAAAGATTTTTCTCTTACATCTCGACATAAATATACAACAGTATATTTCATATAGGAAAAATATTCAGTCTCTGTTTTGGGTTCCATATACTAATAAAAGTCCCTAAGAATAATAAAGCACACTTAAATATCATTACTTTAGAAAATATGTTGTACTTACTCCATAGAAACCTCCAAAATATATCTGCTATTGGAAGAGTTGTATTGTGATAGTATTTCTCTTGTCGTATTTTAAAAAATTGTCAGAGTGACTCGAATCTTAAGCAACTACCATTATGATCAATCAGCAGCCATCAACATAAAGGCAAGTCCTTCCACCAGCAAAAAGATTAGGACTCACTAAAAGCTCAGATGATGGTTAGGATTTTTTAGCAATAAAGTATTTTTTATTTAGGTATGCACATTGTTTTTAGACATAATGCTATTGTATACTTAATGTCAATTCCAGTATAATTAATATATGGTGTTATATCAGTTTGAGGTATGCAATATAGATTTTAAAATTGTGTGGATTATTCAGTGCTGATCACACTAAGTGTACTCTTAATCCCCTTCACTTATTGACCCATTCCCTCCATCCACTTCCCCTCTGGTAACCATCAGTTTGTTCTCTACAGTTAAGAGTCTGTTTCTTGGTTTCTCTCTTTTTTGTTTCTTAAATTCTACATATGACTGAAATCATACAGTATTTGTCTTTCTCTGACTGGCTTTTTTCACTTAGCATTATAACCTCTAGAGCTATCCATGTTGTTGGAAATCCATATTGTTGCAAAAATATTTTTTATGGCTGAGTAACATTCCATTGTTACTACATTGTTACACACACACACACACAACACATCTTCTTTATCCATTCTTCTACTGATGAACACTTGGGTTGCTTCCATAATTTGACTATTGTAAATAATGTTGCAATAAACATACAGGTATATCCACCTTTTGAATTAGTGTTTTTATTGTTTGGGCAAATACCCGGTAATGGAATTACTGGATCATATGGTAATTCTATTTTTAATTTTTTGAGGAAGCTCCATACTTTTTCTCACAGTGGCTGCACCAGTGTGCATTCCTGCCAACAGTACATGAGGGTTCCCTTTTCTCCACATCCTCATCAACCTTGTTGTTTCTTGTGTTTGGATTTTAGCCAAACAAGTGTGAGTTGCTACCTCATTGTGGTTTTGATTTGCACTTCCCTGATGGTAAGTGATGTTGGGTATCTTTTCATATGTTTGCTGGCCATCTGTATGTCTTCTTTGGAGAAATGTCTGTTCATGTCTTGTGCCCATTTTTAATTGGATTATTTGGTTTTTAGGTGTTGAGTTATATAAACTCTTTATATATTTTGGATACTAAACCCTTATTGGATATGTCATTTGCAAACATCTTCTCCCATTCAGTGGGTTGTTTTGTAGATTTGTTGACTGTTTCTTTTGCTGTGGAGAAGCTTTTCATTTTGATGTTATCCAAAATAGTTTATTTTTGCTTTTGTTTCCTTTGCCTCAGGAGACAAATCTACCGCCAATGTCAGAGAAGTTATCGCCTGTGCTCTCTTTTAGGATTTTTATGGTTTTATGTCTCATATTTAGGTCTATAATAAATCCATTTTGGGTTTATTGTGGAGTATGGTATAAGAAAGTGGTCCAGTTTCATTATTTTGCATGTAGCTGTCCAATTTTCCCAACACCATTTGTTGAAAAGACTATCTTTTCCCCCATTACAAATTCTTGCCTCCTTTGTCAAAGATTAATTGAACATAATATGGTGGGTTTTATTTCTGGGCTTTCTATCCTGTTCTGTTGACTTATGTGTCTATTTTTGCACCAGCACCATACTGTTTTGATTACTACAGCTCTGTAGTACATCTTGAAATCTGGAATTGTGATTGTGATATCCCCAGCTTTGTTCTTTTACAAGACTGCTTTGACTATTGAGGGTCTTTTGTGGTTCCATATAAATTTTAGCATAGGATTCTTTGTTCTAGTTCTGTGAAAAATGTTGATATTTTTAATAGGAATTACATTAAATCTGTAGATTGCTTTGGGTAGTATGGACATTTTAACAATATTTGTTCTCTTAGTCCATGAGAATGAACTACCTTTCCATTTGTTTGTGTCATCTTCAATTTATTTCATCAGTGTTTTATAGTTTTCAGAGTACAGATCTTTCACCTCCTTGGTTAAGTTTATTCCAAGGTATTTTATTATTTCTGGTGTAATTGTAAATGGAATTGTTTTCTTAATTTCCCTTTTTGCTATTGCATTATTAGTATATAGAAATTCAACAGTACAAACATAATTTTTATATGCACTGGGAAACCAAAACCTTCATCTGACTCACTTTATTGCAATATTTGCTTTATTGTGGTGGTCTGGAAGTGAACCCGCAATCTCTCTGAGGAATGCTTGTACAGTGAAACTACCTGGAACCATCCCCCGCCACACGCACCCCCACATTATGAACTGATGGTTCACAAGCAATTCACCATAAGATTTCTTCACACAGAAAACTCTACTCATCACTCTAAAACATGGTTTTATTTATGAAAATATAATTTTACCACGACTTCTCCAGAATACAGTAATTACACAAAGTTAGAGGTACCTGTCCAACCAACCAATCTTACCTAGAAGAAGTACTGGCTTGTGTCCAGCATTCCATTAAGTATTCAAATCTGTTCCAGACTATTTAATTATGTTTACCACAAGCTTCAATGATGAAGCCAAGTTATAGGGGGAAACATGCTATTTTTTTTAAGAAGACTGATTGCTATGTTAAAGTCTTTTGAGAAAAATATTAGCATGTTATGAGTGGCTTGGCAAAACAACTCTTTGGAGATATTTTATGTAATACTCAAGTCAAAACCATTTTAGGTGATTCCCCTAAGGCAGCAGCAAAAACACATTACAAAAAACAGAAAGGTTAGGAGTACAGCTTTCAAAAGTTCAAAGATTGGCTGCTGCTAATTTGTGTTTGTTGGCTTTCTACTACCATGTTACTATCTTCTTGGTTTCCACAGTAAGAGTTTAGGTTTGACTCATTAGCCTCCTTAAGTAATGCATGCACACATCCACACACACATACACACTAGAAGAAGGAGACAGAGAAAAGCTAGACATCATAGAAAGGGAGCAAAACAGAAAGGAGGTAGAGATTCAGAGAATACGAGACAGAGTGAATGAGTGAGAAAGAGTACAAATGTAAAACTAATTGCGTGTAGATGGGGCCAGAGCCCATATACGTATATGGAGTCGATGTATTAGTTCTCTACTGCTGTAATAAGCAACTGTCACAAACTTAGTGGCTTAAAAACAAACAAAAAAAATATTGTTTTGTGGTTCTGTAAGTAAGAAGTCGGTCATGGTCTCACCAGGCTAAAATTGGGGCTACAATCCTTTTTGGAGACTTTCAGGGGAGAATATGCTTCCTTGCTCATTCAGGTACTTGGCAGAAATCTTCCTGGAGGTTTTAGGTTTGGGGTCTCCATTTGCTTGTGGTTGTCAACTGAGAGCTCTTTCTTAGAAGCCACTTGCATTCCTTGGCTTGTGGCCTCTTTCATATTCTGAGGTAGCAAAGGCAAGTTGATTACTTCTCATGCCTCATCTCTCTCTGACTCTGACCCCCTCTTCTTCTGTTTTAAAAGGGCCATCAGATTAATTGGGCCTACCCAAATAATCCAAGATAATCTTTTTTGGGGGTTATTTGATTAGCAAATTTAATTCCATCTGCAAAATCCATTATTGCCAAGTGATGTTAACATATTCCCATGTTTATGATACTATGGCACTGACATCCATGGGGTGACATTATTCTGCCTAACAGATTTTATTTTAATAGTGGAATAGAATATTTATATAAAATCTATTTAAGTTATCAGGGCGTTTTGGTGGCTCAGTCAGTCAAGCATCTGCCTTTGACTCGGGTCATGATCCCAGGGTCCTGGGATTAAGCCCCTGTGTAATCTTCAGGCTCCCTGCTTGGTGGGGAGTCTGCTTCAACTTCTCCCTCTCTCTGTCTCCCACTTGTGCTCTCTCTCACTATCTCTCTCTCTCAAATAAATAAATAAAATCTTTTTAGAAATCTACCCAAGTTATCTATGTATTTATTATGTATTGATCTATTTTGCATTCACCTAAATTGGCTCAATTACTCAGCATCTAATTATGGCAGTATAATGTAAAGCATATGATTTCACAGTGGTTTCAAGAATAAAATCATCAAACAATTTACGGTGGTCTGACCATCTAAAGAAGTAGTGATAACAAAAATCATAATCCACAGTATAAAATAAGAATCTATGAGTTCACATAAAAATGAAGATTAAACAAATAAATGGAGAGGAAGCAAGAGCCCTTCCTTAGAATAGAATACCAAGTAATAAATGCAGAAGATACAAACAACATATGAATAATTCAACACTTAGCAATCAACTTAGTAACAGTAGTCTCAGGAAAATATCATCAGTGGATGCTAAATCTATTGGATGATGAACAACAGGATATTTATATGGCCTCAAGTATTTTCCCTCAATAAATTTGTTAACTACAAAGGGGAAAGAGTAACTTTAGTATGGAGAAACCTGGCCGTCATGACCTTAAACAAATGACCAAAGTTATCGCCAAGATTTGGCAAAATATGCATTTGGCTTCCTAATATGATGCACTGAGAAGGACACAATATTCCATCTATGACAGTTTTTCCACCAATCATAACATAAATTTGATTATGGGGAAACATTAGACAAATCCAAACTAAAAGAAAAAAGCAATGGTCCACATTCCTCAAAAATGCCAAGATGATAAAAAAAAAAAGCAGAATTGTTCCAGAGAAAAGAGACAGGACCAATCACTGCAACAAGTTATCCTAGATTGGATCCTGGATAAGGAAAACTCTTTATTTTACAATAAAAAAATCAGTAAAGCAAATGGCAAAACTTGAATAAAGTCTGTATATTAGAGGCTACTATTATATCAGTGATCATTTATTTTCATAATTGCAGTGTAATTATGTAAAAGAATATCCTAGTTTTAGGAAATAACAAATAATTAGGAGTAAAGGAGTATTATGTATTACTCCCAAATTTTTCAGAGAAAATATGAATATGCATGGAGATAAGTAAAGAAAATGGTAAAACGAATGTGATAAAATATTTAAATTTGGTGAATCTGAGGAGAGAGAGGAGTTTTTTCAGTCTTTACGTTTTACATAAGACTAAAATTATTTCAAAATGAAAAGTAGAAATAATTAAAGAAGAAGATTGTTATTTTCTCTACAGAATTACAATTTGAAACAAGTGCCATTTGAAACAAGTACCAGTACAGCATGAAACATACTCTGATTTAAAGATAGATCATCTTTTAATTAACAAGAACCCTGTAATCAATGAGAATTTACTGGGAAATATTTTTTTATCAGGAAACGTACTAGTGCAGCAGTAAGTTTCTTATAATTTATAATACACACATTTAACAGCAAGCGTCTAGGTTTTTTTTTTTAAGTTGAACATATGTGGATCTATATGGGAGCAAAATAAGCTAATAGGCTTTGAGCAGAAAGAACAGAGCTGGAGTTAAAATTCTGCCCTAGAGTTGGAACAGAAAGCAATGTTTATCAATCAACAGTCACTTTTAAGGTTACAAATAGGAAAGCAAGAAATGTCAATTAAAACAAAGTGTAGGATATGAGTCAGGCAAATGAGAACTTCTCCCCATCTGATACATTTTAAGAGTTCTTTGCCCACTCTCCTTCATTTCGTTCATAGACACTACTACCTACAGTAGAATGCCCACTAGAGATTAAACACTCTTTGTCTACAAAGAAAAAAAAAACTGATGAGGATATGGAGCAACCAGAACTCATGCATTGCTGGTTCAAGACTGTAAAACAATACAATCACTTTGGAAAAATGTTTGGCAGTTTCCAATAAAGTTAAACATACACTTATTCTATGACCAAGTTATTGCACTCCTAGGCACTTACCCTGGAGAAATGAGTACATATGTTCTACAAACTGACCTGTACATACATGAACGCTCATAACAGCCCTATTAATAAGAGCCCCAAACTGAAAAAAAAAAGTCTAACAGGAAAATGGATTGACTAAATGTGATATACTCATACAATGAAATACAACTCAGCAATAAATAATGACAAACAACAAATACATGCAGTGGCATAGATAAATCTCACAAAAATTATGCTGATCCAAAGAAACCAGACAAGAAAAAAAGAGTACACAGAGTATGATTCCACGTGTATGAAGTTCAAGAAGAAAACAAAACTAATTGTTATGGTGATAAAAATTCAGAGCACTGGTTCACTTTGGAGGAAAGGCGGACACATTGATTAGAAATAATGCAGAGGAATTTTCTGAGGTGATGGAAATGTTCCTTGTGATCTGGATGACAGGGATATACACAGGTCATAATTCATAGAGCTGTATGCTGAAGATGAATGCGTTTTAATGAAGTAAGTTAAGTGTCAATAAAGCAGTGTTAGCATAAATAAAAGGCTCTGGATGTCTAGCCACCTGATCTTTGCCCTTTAGATTCACTGGTTCTCCATGACACCTAGCAAACAAATGCCTTCATCATGTCACACAATTGCCTAGTAAATCAAAGAGGTGCTACATTTACAAGAAGTTTTCACCAAGAAGTTACTATTATTTCTTAAAGAAAAAGATGGAGCACATGGGTTACCTAAAGAATTGGCTGCAGTGTAACCAAATCACATCAGTTCTTCATGGGAAGAAAGAGTTTGAAGAGCTCTGACTCTTCTCAAAACTAGGAACATAAATCCCCCAAATGGCTTTTAAACCTCCGCCAGCCCACATGGTCATGGGCTACTGGGCTACGTCGGTCTCCAGATCAAGTGCCCGACAAGGTGGTTTTTTGAGAAGGTAAGAAACACAGGCACTCCTCTCACTGAAATATTTGCCTAGAGATATTTCTGTTCCTGAGAATGAAATGCAAATTTGTTTCCAGTAGCCTGAGGTGGGATAGTGGTTTTTATGGTTTTGCTTCAAAACCTGATGAAAACTGGGAGTGAGTTCATCTCTTTTTATAAGGTTATTTGGTGAGGTTTCCAACATGATCTAATCTTGCCCTGGAAAATGAACTAAAAGGAGTTGACTGGTTATTAGGAATGAGTTCACTGGCCCCACTTTACAGCCATCCAAGTGGACGTCTCCATGGAAGTCTCGAGGCTGCTCCTGTCCCAGCTGGGTTCAGGGACCTCCCTGTGACTTCAGAGGGACTTCCCAGGGCAGAACAGGGAAGAATCATATGCAACTCCTTTCATATTTTAAGTGTGCTTGTCTTTCCATTACCTACTCCTATTTTCAGAGCTGTATAATTTAAGTTCCCAAATTAAGACCAGGTTAAAAACCAATAGCCTCTACTCACTCAGACACAATCTATTGTACCTGAATTTAAAACAACACCCACGCATCTATTTTTCTCTATTGAAATAGCACAGGTGGATGGTTCAACATTAAACCTTTCCAAAGTACATATGATTGGAATGAAAAGCAGTTAGAATAGTCTAATGAAATTAATCAACTTCCACAATTAAAGGGGGAAATGAAGGGACTCTCTTACAGGATAACATTTTGCATGCTGACTTATAACTTCACACTCGATAAGGTGAGCTCTGATCCTTTGTAGATATTTTTACACTTGCTTTTGCTAGTTAAATAAAGACTTGCTCCAGTGCCTGCCCTTTTAATGAAATTAAATAAAATGAATTTAATAGTCCCTGACCTCCACAAAGTCAGAGGTCATTAATGACAACAAAAACCTGAAAAGCATCTACATCATTGTTAACAAAGTTTTTAAAAATGCTGAATAGATAATGAGGGAATAATGCGTTTAGTGAAAAAGTGTTGTGGAAGAAGGTCAATTTTGAGCTTAACTCTGACAGAGAACAAGAACCTTACTTTTGATTCTCAGGCCAGTTCTTCTGAAAAGAATATCCTTTAGTATCATTGTTCTCAGTGGGAGACAATTTGCTGCCACCACTACCTATTCTGAGGACACTGACAATGTCTGAATAAATTTCTTTTTTTTTTAATTTTATTTTTATTCTTTGCCCAAGAAATTTCTGATGGTCAAAACTAGGGGAGGGATGTACTACTGGCATCCAGTGGGTCAGGGATGATGTTCAATATGACACATTGCCCAGGACAGCCTTCCTCATCCCCATACCTCCCATCAACAAAGAATTATCGGTCCAAATTATCAATAATTTAAAAACACTGTTTAGGATTATTCAGAACTTCACATTCATAATAAAGCTATATTGGCTTTTATAACTAAGTCACCTGCAGACCTCAAGAAGGAGGAAAGACCAATATATTTAAGACTTTTCAAGACCAGATTCAAACACATTTTAAAAGGAAACATAAATCTCAAAACCTGCACTTAAATCATCTTTTTTCCCCTAGCATTATGGAGATATAACAGACACATGTAAGTTTAAGGTATGTGACACAATTTGATATATGTATATATTGTGAAATATTACCACAATAAGACTAGATGACATGTATCATCTCAAATAGTTATTTTTTTATGTATGTACATAGTAAGAAGTTTTTTTCAACTTATTATACTTTACCTATTGGAAGACGACAGTACTTTTTTTTTTTACTATGTTCAATTAGCCAACACATGATACAGTATGAAGTTTTAAGGTTTATTCTCTTAGCAGCTTCCAAGTATATGATTTAACAGTATTGTTAACTATAGTCACCATGCTATACATTTGATCTCCAGAACTTGTTTACCTTATGAACTGAAAGTCTATACACTTTGACCTTCACCCATTTTCCCTACTCCCTGCCCCAGCAACCACCAAACTACAATCTGTCATCAGAAGTGTGGTATTTTTTTAAGAGTCTACGTATAGGTGAGGTCATAAATTATCTTTCTCTATTTGACTTATTCCATTTAACATAATGATCTGAAATTTCATTCATGTTGTATGGAAATGGCAGGATTTCTTTCTTTAGGCTGAATAATATTACGTGATAGATTGATCAATCATTGATAGCTAGATAAAAAATTCTTTATCCATTCACCACCCATCATGGACACTTAGGTTGTTTCCATGTGTTGGCTATTGTAAAAAAATGCTGCAGTGAACATGGGGATACATCTTCAACAGTATAACTTATATTTTCACTCCTTAGTCTATATACCCAGATGTGGGATTGCTGAATCATATGGTAGGTATATTTTTAATTTTTTGAGAAACTGTCATACTGTTTTTCATAGTGGCTATACCAATTTCTGTTCCCACCAACAGTGCACAGGGCTGCCTTTTCTCCATTTCTTCACCAACATTTATTATCACTTGTCCTTTTGATACTAGCCATTCTAACAGCCGTGAAGTTATATCTTATTGTGGCTTTGATTTTCATTTCCTAGATGATCAGTAATGTTGAATACCGTTCCATGCTCCTGTTGGCTATTTGTATACCTTCTTTGGAAGAAAAAAAGTCAATTCAGGTCCTTTGGCTATTTTTAAATTAGATTATTTAATTTTATTTTTGGTTTTAGTTTTGTTTTGTTTTTGCTACGAGTTGTAGGAGTTCCTCACATATCCTGGATATTAACAGATACATGAGTTGCAAATATTTTGTCCCATTCTATAGGCTGCCTTTTCATTCTGTTTATTATTTCTTTTGCTGCACAACTTTTTAGTTTGATGTAGTTCTTCTTGTTGATTTTTGTATTTGTTGTTTGTGTTTATGGTGTCATACCAATAAATCATTGCCAAGTCCAATGTCAAGAAGGTTCTTTCCTGTTTTCTCCTAGGAGATTTACAGTATATCAGGTCTTATGTTTAAGTCTCTTATCTATTTTGAATTAATTTTTGTGAGTGATATAAAATAGGGGTCCAATTTTATTATTCTGAATGTGTTTATCCAGTTTTACCAGTACCATCTATAGAAGAAACCATCTTTTCCTACTTGGTATTCTTAGCTCCCTTGTCAAATATTATTTGACTATATATATGGGGGCTTAATTCTGGGTTTTCCATTCTTTCCACTGATCTATGTATTTACTTTTATGCCAATGCCATATTGCCTTGTCCATCAACAGATGATGGACAAAGAAGATGTAGTATATATATTCTAACACTATATTTATATATTACATATTATTGGAATATTATTCTGTCATGAGAAAGAAGGGTATCCAGCCATTTGCAACAACATGGATGGACCTCGAGGACATTATGCTAACGGAGATAAGTCAGACAGATAGAGACAAATATTGTACTGTATCACTCATACGTGAAATTTAAAAGCCAACCCCACAGAAACAAAGAGGAAAATGGTGGTTAAAAGAGGGAGATAGAAGAGATGCTGTTTAAGGATACAAGCCTGCAATGAGTAGTAAATAAGCCCTAGAAATCTAATGCAAAATATCATGAATATAGACAATATTGTATTATTATCATCCTGCTTGCTAAGAAACTAGAACTTATTCCAACCACTAAAAATAAATGATAATTATGTAACACAATAGAGGTGCTAATTATCACTACAATGGCCATCACAGTACAATATATACATATATCAAATTAACATGTTGTATACCTTAAATTTGCACAATGATATATGTCAAATATATTTCAATAAAAATATAAAAAAGTAAATTCACAATTAAAAATAAATATCCTTAAATTGTCAATAGTTTATTCAAAAATATTTGCTAAGTGCTGTTATAGACTGAATATTTTTATTCCTCCAAAATTCTTGTCTTGGAGCTCCAACCTCCAATGTGATGGTATTTAAAGATGGGGGCCTCTGGGAGATAAAAAGGGTTATGTAGGTAAGGTGGGACCTTGGTCTGATGAGGTTGGTACTATTGTAAGAAAAGACACCAGGGAGCTTGTCTCTCTCTGCACCAGCACAAAGAGGAAGTCATATGCACACACTGGGAGATGGCACATGCACAAGACACAACAAGAGGCCTCAGAATGAACACTACTTTGCTGGTCCCTTAACCTTGGACTTCTCAACATTGAACTGAGAAATAAATTTCTGTTGTTCAAGCTACCCAGTCTATGGTATTCTGTTATAGCAGTTTGAGCTGACTAATATAAGAACCTACTATTTTCTAAGCATTTCCACAACAGTGGGGCACCAATAACAGTAAGAGACACCAAGTCCTCACTGTGGTAGCATATATATAGAATGTTGCTTAAAGCCATGAATGTGGATGAGATCAGCTACAAAGAAATTTTTTATGAGGAGGAAAATCAGGTAAATACATCAAAGGAAGGAGAGGAGAGGAGTGGAGAAGGAAAGAGGAGAGAAAAGAATGCTCCATAAGACTCCAAAGTTTAAAGTTCAAGCACATAAGGAAGAACCAGCAAAGGCTCAGTCCATGGCTGGGACTATGATGTCAAGGGGTATTAACTAGAAAAAAGGTGGCAATGAACAATTAGATCAACTGCTGATGTGAGATCAAGTAACTGGAAGGCAGAAAGTTGTTCTTTCCTTTGACCACTGGAAGTTATCATTAATCTTGATAAGAGTAGTTGTGGAGTTTTAGAATGGGTCTCAGATCAAAGTGGACTGAAGAGTAAAAGGACAATGAAGAAGTGGAGAAAGAATGGCTACATTTCCTTTTTAAGAAATATTGATGGGAAAGGGTGGGAGATAATGTGAGATGGAAGACCTACAAGTGTAAGATATAATCATGTTTGTATGAAAGTGGAAAAGCTAACGAAGGGGGAGTTTGATAATGCAGAAAAGAGAGGAAACAATTTAAAGAATGAAGTCCATGAGTAGGCAAAAGCAGAAAGGTAACATTTACCTTTGATAGAAGCTAGAGAATTAAAAATATATAATTATATATATTCATATATACATATATCATTCATATATACATATATCATTCATATATATATATATATATATATATATATGAGTGAAGACAGTGGAGACAGGTGTAGGCAAGGCTGTAGGTTTGGTAGATGGAGTGAGAAGATGTAGTTTCCAACCAGTGGCTTTTATTTTCTCAACAAAGTATAGTAATTTAATATCTATTTTCATGCTTTTTCCTACTCCCAACTTGCTTGCAAATAAACCACTTAGTCATCCATCAGCAGCCACAGAATCATAATTTAGTACTGTTATAGCTTCAAAGAGGAAGAATAAATTAATATTTAAATTTTTTAATATCCAAAAGGTGTTTCTGAAGCCCACACAAGAAAAAAAATAATACATTTGAAACCCGAAGATCTTATTTTGAAAGATGCAAAACTTATTGGGATATAAAAGAAAAAAAAAACAAGTAGGAGGAGAGGGAGAAAAATGGCTGAGAACTAAAAAGGAAAGTTCTGAAGGAAGCAAAATGGAGACTTTATGCCCCAACAGTGATACATTGGAAAGATAGCAGAGAAATGTTCTGGCTCACTCCCAGGATGAAACTAAATGACAGTGCCCTGGGCCATGAGGGGCAAGAGAAATGTGTAAGGGCTAATGTCTTCAGGGTAGGTCAGTAGATACTGGGACATAGAACAAGACCTAGTGGGTGGAAGGAAAGAGGGGCATATAAATGTGATCCCAGACCTTTACGGATACTGAGAGGCTAGAAGTTCTGCCCAACCTGCATCCTAAAGACCTTCTTCACTAAGCTGAGTAGAGCACTGGGTTAGATAAGAGTACAGGAATGTGTCTCAGTCAAAGTGACTTCCCAGGAAAGCTTGGGAAGGCAATCAGAATATGCCATCCAGGTGATAGGCATTAAGGAGGGCCCTTGATGTAATGAGCACTGGGTGTTACATGCAACTGAGAAATCACTAAACTCTACCTCTGAAACTAATAATATACTATATGTTAATTAATTGTTTTAAAATTAAAAAAAATATGCCATCCCAATGTATGCCATTTCAGCATGAGAATTATTTTGAGTTGAAGGCAACTGAAAAACAGCAGACCCAGGAAAGCTCTCTTCCACTTTCTCCCTAAAGGCAGGGCATAGATTTCCCTTTCTGACGGTATCTCTCCTCCCTCTCCCACACCAGGAAAAGGGAGTTCAACTATTACCACTGGAGATGACACCAACTTGAATTTCATCAACAAACCTTACTGAAATAACCCTTACCTTCCATTAATTTCCCTCATATATTTACTTCATCAGAAATTACCACTCCTAGAAGCCCAACCCCTTTTCTTTTGTATTGTCACTTCTCCACAGATTTGTCACTCTTCCTTAAAATGTCATATAAGCTCATGGGTTTAATTGATTCTTTGAGTTTTTCATTTTCTTTTCTGTGAGAATCTTGTCAATATTAAAATTAAAATATTAACATCAAATACAATTTGTATGTTTTTTCTCCTGTTAATCTGTCCTTTCTCAGTTTAATTTGCATAGCCCTAGGTATTGAACCTAAGAGGATAAAGAATAAAATTTTTCCCTCCCCTACACCTGGTATTTATGTGTTTATCAAAGAAAAGCAGAGAGAAGGCCAGATGTGAAGAATGCCTGGTAAGTCTCTTAAAGGAAGGTAGATAGAAGAGTCAAAAAAAGAGAGAGAGAGAGAGAGAGAGAAACACTGGGAGAATTGTTCAGGCTACTGAGTGAGTGGAAGCACGATGGGGGTGAATAATCAACCATCCACCTGATGGGGGTGAATAATAAACCATCCAACCGAGGCAAAAAGGAAAAGCCCTAACAGCCTAAGTAGCAACTGCCTTAGATGTTGCTTGCGTGTGGAAAGACGCAAATGTCTTTTTCCGGATGCTTGGGCATTCCTTAGCTAAAATCTTTAACTAGAACTTGATCATATGATAAGATCAATTTAGTAGGGCGTAGCACACCTCCACTCCTCATCTGGAAAGGTAAATGAACTTCTGGCTAAAAGTTGTCAGGGAAGAAATAAATGGTAAAATCCTTCAAAGAGTTAGAATTGAACTCCTGAGTTTCTTCATTTGTACATCCTTGTAGAAGATTTATTTCATTACACAATGAAAACAAAGTAATTTTCTTTCTATTTCTGTTTACCTTTGGTGCACTTGGCATTTGACTAGACATTTCTGGAATCTGAATCACAGCTTTTCAGGGATTTGATGTTAACCACTAAAGGGCTATGGAATGGTAAGCTAATTACAATTATGCTCCTTAATCCTGGTATTATGCCATAGATAAAGAAGATAAAAGGAAAAATAAGATCTAACTAAGCAATTGTTCAATGAATTCTTTTTGAAAAGACACAATGTATATATTCTATACACATGAGCTTCTTGAGTAATTTTTTAAACTTCAATTATTTTCTAGCTTTATTTCAATAAAAAAGCTCTTTGAGATGGATGAAATATTTTTCTAAATAAATACCTTCACCTTTCTCTTAATTTAAACTTTAGGATAATTTTAGTAAATAATCATTGTTTTCATTGAAAAATAATCTCCCTAATTACTGACTTGAGTGCTAAGTTATGAAATACGGAGGATGAAATTTTGAGAGAGGTAGTCTATACTCTATAGGGAAGGAAACTCTATAGGGAAGGAAATTATTACACACAGAATTCATTTCGTAAAGCATTTCAACTGCCCTTATTTGAAAATAATCCATCCCTTTCCGAGATATCTCTTCCGTTTGGATGGACTTCCCACTTAAACATGGCTAAGGCGATTCCATTTGTGCTTCTGGATAAGTGTTGAAACTACCTGGTTTGGGAAGTTTTTACTAGAGTCTTCTGGAGAGAAAGAAGATGGGGTGGTGGGAGGGGGTGGGAGGAGGCAGGGAGAGAAAAACCCTGTTTATTTTTTTGCAAATCTCTCTTGCTTGTTGATTTATAAAGGGACAATCATTGCCAGCCCTAGGCTCTATCACTTCCCTTATTTTGATCCTTAAGTAGGTTCCGAGGGCAAGATCTCCAACAACCTGAGTCAAAAACCATTCTCTCTTTCTAGATGAAGTTGACAAGATGACCTAGAATAATTAGATCTATTCATAGAGCAAAATCACTGTGTTAGACCAGTTTGTAGTGAGAAACCAGGTATCTAGCTACAAGCAAAGGTGTAGCCATGAACCTCTAATAAAAACAGAATAATGAAAACCTCATGAAATGAAACCACTTTTAGACTGTGATATGAGTGTAAAAATGAGAGGGATTCCTTTTGGCTTTGACTTCAGAAAGGGTAACCCCTGGGCAAATACAAGCACTAAAATCTTCCAAATAAAGGAACTGGCAAGATCCAAAGAGTAGAAAAGGTAAGGGAGAATTTACTGGGTGGCCGGAGAGAAGGGTTCATAAGAAGCATTATGAACATTGGGGCTGAAAAGTCAGGAAAGGTATAATGGAGGATTCTGACAGCTTCACTAAGGAATTTAAGACTTGCTTTTATTTTTAACTGCAGTCCTTTTCAGAGCCTCTAACATGCTAATATTCAGTGTGACTCTCTAAGAAAGAATGCAGCATGCCGTAACCTCAAATGTTTTGCTCATGAAAATTTGTATATGAGATGTAATGGGACCCTTGCCCATTTGTTTCATACACTTAGAGAAACCCTGTTTTAGGGAAGCTGAAACTGCTTCACAATGAATGTAATAGCATTAATATCTGTTAATAGAATCAGACCAGCCTAAAAGGTATTTGGCTTTATACTTATTAGGGGTGATCTAAAAATGACTAAGTCCTAAATTAGAAGATAATTTAAAGTCCATCTGGTGCTGTCAGAGTTATCTGATATTTCAACAATCTCAAAAAAACAAACAAAAAGCCACACTATTTCATTGTCCAGCCTCTGGTGACAGGAATTCAGCCAAAGGAATCTATTCATCTTCAAACAGTTTATTATTTTGAACCCAAATCTATTTTTCTGAGCTTGCTAGGTCCTTTGGGGCAATCACTAAAAGCCTAAACCCTCTCCTCCCCTAAAGCCTTATATGTAGTTTGAAACAATTACCTCATCTCCCCTTAATTTCTCATTTCCTAGTTCTTTCGATTGTTCATCATCTATGGCACAGTTTTTAGGCACTCGCCAGCATAGTCATTCCTCCCTGGATACTCTAGGTTGTCTGTATGTCTCTTGACATGAGATAGTTGACATTCCTCCCAGTGTGGCCTGTGCTAAGACTTAACAGTCCAAATTCTGAGCATTCTGCATCTATTATCACAGACAAAAGCCATTGGGGTTAACCTGAATTCAGTATGAAGTTATGATTAATTAAATTACTTAAATACTTTTCAAAATAAACTTCGACTCAGCCCCATCTCCTCCAACTTCTTCCTATGTTGCTGCTTTTCAGGACTTTGTTAAAGTTTATCTTTTACCACTGGCATATCCCTCTTTTTCTGTAATAATCTTTTTGATCCTGATTCTGTCAAGTCATCTTCAGTTTGATCAACAGTCTTCACCTGAGACTGGATGAAATATTAGATAGGAATAGACCAAATACAAAACCTTGCAAGAGAAACAGACACTCCTATCCAAGATGTAATTAATCCATTGCTTAGTGAAATGTTATTCATCTACCAAAAGGGATCACTTACCCTACATGAATTGTAAAAAACTAAGGTTCACCCAAATCTACTTATCCTACCTCTGGAGCATTGGGCCAAGAAAAGAAAGATAAAGGATACAACATAGCTAGTCAAATATATCTGGTTAGCTCCTCACTTGATACTACTCACCTTTAAATAGATCTCAGAATTTGTCTTTTCCTTTCTGAAAACTGGCACATCTTTCTGTACAATTCTAACTTTGCTCTTATTCTCCATGATTTGGAAAAATTACTGACCGCATTTCTGCCATATTGACTCCGTGTTCTCTTAATGTCATAGGTCTTTTTCCACTTGGAACAAAAATATCTTTATTCTTACCCTGAATGACAATGTCTTCTTCTTTTTTTTTTAATTTTTATTCTTTGCCCAAGGGGTACAAGAGGATAGGGATAGGGTGGACAATGTCTTCTTTTTGTTGGAGCAGGAGATCTTAGCTGAGCATCATCTTTAAAACTAATACTACTTACCCCAAAGGAAAAGAAAGATGTATTCCCTTATCTCTCCTGCTCTAAGCAAGGGTTCCTCAATCTCAGTACTACTGACATTTTGAATCAGGTAATTATTTGTGGAGAGATGTCCTTCACAAAGCAAGATAATTTTTCTGGCCTTTAACAACAGATACTAGTAGCTATACCCCTCTCCTAAGTAGTGACAATCAAAAATGTCTCCAATCATTGCCAAATGTCCCATGTGTTGGGGGAAGGAGAGTGCCCTGGTTAAGAACTATAGATCTGACCAGAAACAAATTGAAAAGAATGACCTTTTTATCTATGTTTTTTTCTCTCTAATATGTACTCTTTTTATTTAATTTCATTAAAATTAATTCAGTCAAAGAACAATATAAAATTAAACTAGGAAAACATGCCTAGAATTCATCATCATTGTCGTCATCATCATCATCATCATCATCATCATCATCACCATAAACCATCATCATAAACCTTTTTATGGCTGGGCGCCTGGGTGTCTCGGTGGGGTAAAGCCTCTGCTTTCGGCTCAGGTCATGATCTCAGGGTCCTGGGATCGAGGCCCGCATCGGGCTCCCTGCTCAGCGGGGAGCCTGCTTCCCCTCCTCTCTCTGTCTGCCTCTCTGCCTCCTGTGATCTCTCTCCCCCTGTCAAATAAGTAAATAAAAAAAAATAAACCTTTTTATGGCCTTAGAAGGCAAGTGTTACAAAATCCAGATAGCAAACCTAAGGGCCAAGAAGTATCAATTATGCCTTAGTCCATTAAGGTACTGTAACAAATACCATAGACTAGGTGGCTTAAACAACAAACATTTATTTCTCACCATTCTGGAGGCTGGGAAATCCAAGATCAGGGTGTCAGTTGATTGGTTCCTAATGAGAAACTCTTTCTAGTTTGCAGATAGACACCCTCTTGCTGTGTCCTCTTATGGCAAAGAGACCATCTCTCTCGTGTCTCTTCTTACAAGGGCACTAATCCCACTCATGAGGGTTCCACCTTCATGACCTAATCACCTCTCAAGGCCCCACCTCCAAATACCATTACATTGGGGATTAGGGCTTCTGCATATGAACTTTGGAAGTGGATGCATTTAGTCCATAGCAAACAGTAACCACAAGAATCATGACTACAAAAGGATTAAAATGTGTTTTTCTTGATATATATTTAGCTTCATGTACGGCTTTCAAAGGTCACATAAGTCTGCAAAATATTTGGTTAAATTCCCTAACCCTCTCACCTATACTACCAGCCTTGGCCCTCTTCTTTCCTTTCAATCCCAAAGACTTTTTGTCACTGTTTATTTACTCTTTCCAGTACCATTCCATAAAGAAGGACAAAACTTATCCATGGATACAAAATGTCCCAAGGACACCAAAAAGAAAGAGAATACAAGTGAAACAGCAGCACAACCAGTCCCTTTCCTTGGGGATAGCTTGTTGGAGTATCTATCGCCCCCTGGTGGTAATATAATCTATTTCTTTCTCCTTTTATTTTGGACTTCTACTTAGTGGCTAAGACTTATTTTCAAGGCTGTTTTATATCGACTCTGTCAAGAAGCCAGCAGGAGGATGTCATCTATTTTTTTTTTTCTCAAGAAAAGGATCAGGCCAAAGTAAAGCAAGGCATTGCTTATTTTGGCAAATGGTTGCATTGATTTTCCACATATCAAAAGGTGACATGTTTGACACATTTTATCTTTGAATCAAGAATAAGGTTAAGGTCAATTGCTGATCCAATGTCTATGCTCTTGGTTTTTAATTACAAAATTAACATTTAAAATGCACTGGCAAAACAGCACATTTCACAGGTCTCGTTAGGTCAACTCTATTCTCTTTCTTTTAAAAATGTTCTAATAAATCGGAAAAAATAATCAAAGGCCATTGTTCCAACTGTGGTAAAGCTGAACCTACCAAATATTAGATCGGTAAAAAATTCTTTGAGAGCTGACATCGAACTGACTCTTCTGCTGTTGTGTTTTCATGGAATCTGCTCATGAAATAGAACTTGACATCTATATTTGGGTAGGTTAATTTGGGAGAAAAAAATCCTGACTTTGTAAGATTTTAATTTTTATAGCTTCTAGTCATTTTAATATAAACTTGGCAAAAGAAAAGAAATAAAAAATCAGAGAAAAGAACATAGCTAAATTAAATATATTAGTCTGGGTCAGTGAGAGTTTCAGTGCCTGCCAAAATTGATTTTCAGCAACATGCAGCATTTTCAGTGAAGAGAGGGTGATGTTAGTGAATGGAATCTAGCATCATTTTAAGTTCTATTCCAGACAGATGATGAGTCTTGGAGCATAACTTTGATTCCCTGGGCTTTAACACATTGATCTATAAAATAAGTGCGTCAGCCTTCAATCTGTTATGTCCAAGGCTATACGTTAGGCGCTGGGAAATAATCTCAACAACTACCCCTCCCTTCAGAAATATAACAAAGGCTCTCATAATAAATGACGGGCTTCTTTTCAGGAAATAAGTTCTTCTTCAAGACAAATCTATCCCATTGGGAGGTGGCCTAAGAGGTGAACTTTGCGTTGACCTAAAATGTTAATTCACTGTAATTCTAGATTAGTCAAGAAGCACTTTGGCAACATGGAAGAAAGGCAGTGTATAAATCCAAATAATGAATATGATTATGAATCAGATCAGAACTATACAAACATGCCCATTTCACAAAGGCAGAGTTTTGATGTATCAATCCCTTTTTGCAAGATCCTTTTGCAAGAGGATAATTCAATGGATACCGACACCAGAAGCCTCTGATTACTTATGCATGAGACCTTGGTCTCCAAATCCCTTAAATAAATGTCACACCCTTGCACATGTGTTGGCTGGCTTCGAGGCACCAAGCTCTATTAGATTTCAAGGTGCAATGGAGATGCCACCCTGCAAGGTGCACTGACACTCCTATGAACCACTTGTCTCATCCTGGTTCAGGGGTTTAGAGGAAAAACAGCAAGCATCAAAGTAGATGCAACTCTATCCTCTGATATCTATGGCCTGTGGGTGAGGCAACAATGCTCCAGAGAATTATTCTGTATAAATTTTATTGGTTGGGAAGTACTCTTTATAAGCATGTTTCCCACTCCAAGGCAGAGGCAGGTTCATGCACTAAACAGTGGTTCTATTCAGTCTTCTGCCTTCCACTCTATATCTTCTGGATGTATTAAGTTGTAGGAGAAATAGAACCAAGAGATACACTGACTACAAATGATGACAAGCAGGAGTGCAGTCCTCAAGTAAATTCTAAAGAAATGAAGACCTAGAGACTCTAAAAACCATTTGCCTTTAAACAGCAGCTTATTCAGGAATGGGGGTTTTGAGTTCAGGGGATTAAATTGACATTTGTAAGGTTATCAAGCAAGAACTAAGTCCATTTTTGGTACCACTTTTTGCAAAAACTGGTCCAAAATAAATAACCAGCACAGCTGTGGTGCAGAAAACCTCCTGTGTAAATTATTTTCATGTGTGTGGCTTTTTAAAATGAATTTCCATCAATCTTTCCATGGGTTTTGGTCCACACTACTCCTGACTATAACTGTATTTTTCCAAAAAGTTAAGGGAGGTGACTATCTATCAGGGACCATCACTATTATGTCCTCTTTTTTGTTGTTGCTATTATTTGTTTTGTTTTGTTTTCAGATTGGGTTTGAGGCTCGCCACATATTTACTCACTACTCTTAATAGGTCACAGAACTTGATTTGGTTTGAAGCAATGTGCGAGTGATTAAATTTGGGTAGCTTCCCACCTCTCCCACTCTATCTCCCTCTACCTCCTCTCCTGAACACTCAGAATTCTTGGCTTTACTATTTATAGTTGCAGGGCAGCTCTTGCTTCTCCCACCCACCATTGCTCCAATTTGAAACACATGCAGGGAAAGAGAGGAAGGGGAGTTTGTGGGAGGAGAGGTGGAAGAACCACACCCATGGTGAAGCCACCATCTCATCCTGTTTGCATGCGGTCAAACACCCAGAAAGAGGGTTTGCTGAGGCTCATTTCAGTACATCCATGCTCACTGGTCCAAATGCATGTTGGTTTCATATTGTCTGACTCATTCTGATTTTGGCACAAATCAGTTTCTTGATCATGATGGAGGAAAAACCAATAAAGAGAAATGCCTCAAGTCATACATACCCTCTGATACTTGAAAATAAAGAGGAGCAAAGGGAAAGAATAAAACCTTCTCATCATTTACTCAAGAGTTATCACATTCTCAAAGTCCTGCACCTGACCCTATGAACGCCTAATCCCTAAAGGCGGTACCTCATAGCAAATATCACACACACACACACACACACACACACACACACACACACACACAGAAGGGAAAGGAAAGGAGGTCAGGTGGTTTAGGCTTTAAAACCACTTAAACATTTTTCTGGAAGGTGAGAAGGTAAGGAATCTAAAAGAAAAAAAATCTGTAATAGTATTTTGGCAAACTCTCCACACTATAAACTCTATACATAGGTAATCATTCGCTTGTGCCAATTTTGCTTAACTAAAAATGACTCGGATTAAATGTTAGGGGTGGATATTTGGTGACGGCAAAGCCTATGTTTTTTTACCCTTTAAAAAGAATACAAATAGAGAATAAAGAGGTCGCTCCTAGTGCCTCTGTCTTCTGTACTCGACAGCTGCTTTGGTTTCCTTTAGATCTTTTGTTTTCTTGAAAATTTGAGATTTTGTACCTGCGTCCATGACTTATCCTACATGTAAATAAGTGGCTAGAGTAAATCATTTGTAAAAAAGCTAAAGAAAGTAGGCAAATAATTGGTGATCATTACTGTAACTGACAGCAGGCAAAAACTGGGGAGGATGATAATGTTTGATGTCAAAATGAGCAGCAGAAATTTGGAGTCAGGAAGGCCTAGGTTTAAATTCTGACTCTAGGTGTGAAAACTTAGGCCAGTTTTTTAAAGAATCTTCCTAAGGCTCTGTCTCCTTACCTACAGAATAGTGTTGATAAGGGTATATATTTCATAGGAATAGTGTAAGAGTTAAAGCATATACAGACCTCTCCCCAAAAACTAACATTTAGTTTTAAATTTGGGGAGAAAATCAATCACAAGACTCTAAACTGTTTGTGAACTGTTTCTCCGACCTTATTCTTTTAAATCAAGAAAGTGGTTCTTGAATTCAATATAGTGCTTTAGCAATGGTATAAATTTCCATAATGGGCTCCGTCTTCAAAATTCGCTGTACAAAACAAAATCTAACAAGTACAGATAACTGTGGTATATTCCAGTCCACTTTTTAAAAGAGGACATAGTTATAAATGCATAGCCAACTAATTAACCTCATCCAAGAATAAGAAAAACAAAAATACCATGTGTATTTCTGTTTATTAGTATCTGCAGTTGAGACAAAGAGCCCTCCTCTGGGGTTTGGATGAGTTCCAACAGGAAGACTAGGCCAGTCCTCAAAAATGTCAAGCCACAAGGGAATTTCCAAAGTTGATTGATAACAGCTGATTACACATCCTACCCATCCGTGCCCTCCTTCTCCCACCCACAGACAAAAAAAGGGAGAAAAAAAATAAGCATAAAACACAAACTCTATCACTGGACATACCTTTTGTCAAATCCGCTGTGCTATCTTCTCTTTCTCCAAGACCCATTTGGAATGTTAGGTTTCTTAATAATCCAAGCACTCCATAGATGTTCAGTTCAGGATCATATAATGTTGAAGAGCTGGGATACTAAAATATTTTTTTCTTAGGAGAAAGCAGCAAACTGAAATCTAATCTTCAAGTTAGTTTTACTTGTCTCTGAAAAGCATTTCTTGAAACTCGGCTGTAACGCTTGTGATTTTTAAAGTATGGCCAATGATATATCATCCATAGTTTTATCTGGTGAGCAAAGAAAATGAGGTTCTGGGGGAAAGTTAAATTCCATAGTTAAATTAATTCCTAGCCATTTTCATCAGTATGTGAGATTCTTAAGAAAACCTGCTATTTCAGGGGCGCCTGGGTGGCTCTGTTATTAAGCGTCTGCCTTCAGCTCAGGTCATGATCCCAGGGTCCTGGGTTTGAGACCCGCGTGGGGCTCTCTGCTTAGCAGAGAGCCTGCTTCTCCCTCTCCCTCTGCCTGCTGCTCCCCCTATTTGTGCTCACTCTCTCTCTGTGTCAAATAAACAAATCTTAAAAAAAAAAAAAGAGGGGCACCTGGGTGGCTTACGTCATGATCCTGGAGGCCCAGGATTGAGTCCCACACCAGGCTTTCTGCTCAGCTGGGACTCTGCTTCTTCCTCTGACCACCCTCCCTTCGTGTTTTCTCTCTCTCTCTCACTCAAATAAATAAATAAAATCTTAAAAAATAAAAAAAAGAAAGTAAATCCTTTTTTCCATAAAGGGGTTTTTAGTGGAACACTTGGCCATCACATATTTATCACACATGTGCAAAGAGTTGATCTGACCCTGCATATTTGAACATACCCAATGGCTCACTGCCCTCCTATATATGTGCAATTGGTTTGGTGTGATGTACTATAGCACTGTTTGCTAAAATAATGCTTTCCAATTGTTTTTGGAACAGACCACCAGTGATCTTATCATAATGAGAAACATTAACCCTGAAAACTAGTCCAACCTGAAGCAATTATGGAATAGTTTCTCCTTACTAATTTACAAGTTTAAAAGCAATGCCTATCAACTGTCTTTTAACTTTTTATTAGACTGACTTTTTATTATATGCATGTCTGCATTGTTTGATGTTTTTAAAGTAACTATGTAATCATAATTAATGTTATTTAATTAAAAGTACATAAAATTAAAAATACTATTATTATATGATCTATGTAAGAACATATTATAAAATTAAAAATTGTTTAAGTATCAGTGAGAGGTGTATGTGTTGTATGTTGAAGATAATTTGGGGGAGGAAGGGTCTAATTCTTAGCTAGGTCACTTTCTGCTTATTCTCTTGCAAATTACTTAAAATGAGTGTATTTTAAGAGAACAAGTGGTGGTTGCCAATGGACAGTTGAAATATATAAAGGGGATGAAGAGTACATTTATCTTGATGAGCACTGAGAAATTTATAAGACTGTTGAACATTATATCGTATACCTAAAACTAATACAATACTGTTAATTATACTTCTCAATAAATAAAAATAAAGTGAGTTTATTTTACTCTTCATTTATAAAATGAGGATGGTAATGGGTAACCTTCTTATAAGGATTAACAGAAGTCAAACACAATGCAGTTCTAGCTTTTATTGTGCCATCAGTGGTGGACATTACTATTGCTATTATTGTTATCATTATTATATTATAAACCACCGTTGCTCAGTGGCCTCTACTTCCTAATAGCCACCTTTCCTATGCTTTGCAGTTCTCTAAAGATCACTAACAGCTATGTGTGATCTGGTCCGTGGATACAATCAGCACCCTTGGGTGTCATTTTTCTTGGGCAGAGGTTCTATATTGTCATCTGTTTTTCTGTCTGGTATATACATAGGAAAAAAGCTGTTCAACCTTGGAGAACTGTCTGAATACACGCTTATCCTTCAAATTAAATGAAAAACAAGAAATACGAAGACAAATACCTATCAACTGAGTTCTAAATGGCTAGCTTATAAAAACATTCACTAGTGAAATCTAAATTTAACATATGTCTTAGAAGAGATTCATCCAATCAACATTTTGGTCGATGTGCAGAGGGCCTAGACAATATCTATTTTTCAACAGTACTTCTCATATATGGTCACATTCTAAAGTTTATTTTAATGGCTAATATTAGACTTCAACATATAGTTCAAATAAGTTCATTTGTTTTCTGAAATATATCATTCAGTGAAAAGTTTGGGGAAAACAAGTAATTAAACAGAATAACTTGGCATGCGGCTTCATTTCTCTGCTGAAGGATATACAGTTGCATGTCAAGATGAATAAATAAGCTTCATCCAATAGACAAGAGCTCATGCAACAATTTAATATTTAATTAGAAAGACCAAATTAAGCTGTTGTGTTTGGAGTTTAGATATGCATTAACTTGGAGGAAAGGAGACAAATTCCCAGAAATTCATAAGATAAAAATTAATTGGAATGGTACAACAGGACAATGGTGATCCCTTAAAAAAAATGGAAGACAAATGACCTTACTAGACACCTCAGAGGAAAGAACCTTAGATGGAAAAAACTGTAATAACTACACGATTATATCAATAGACGTTTTCAAAGGAGTCAAATTCTTTTGAAGGTGCCAAATTATTTGTGTGGTATTTTATTTTTTATTTGCAGCAAAAGTATCATGTAAGCACTGCTATATCTATCTGTAGGGCAAATGGATATTTTGCCAAATGCAAGATTTCCTTTTTTTTAAAAGCTTTTTTAAATATAAGAAGAAAATACAAACAGTGCCGTCAAAATCTACACTGAGACTCAGGAGGAAATTCTCATGGAAATGTGGCTATTCCACAAGTAGTACAAGGAGAATCTGGCTCCCCGGACTATACTCAAAATCTAAAGCAGACATTAACCCATATTTATGATATGGAAGCTTTTTCACTATTATGAATTTATGCATATAATTTATGCCTTCCACATTTTCTCTCTCATTATATATATACACACATATTACATACATATACATATTCTTCTAAAATGCACTTACGAGTTTGTTTTAAAACTTTTTAAATAATACACATTACCAATGTTTTATATATGAGCTCTCAATTTCCCCATGTATTAGTTATAAATTAAAGCCTCACACATATTGTTTAGATGACAATTAATAACGATGAAAATCATTCCAGTGGTAATCATTGTTTATGTGGCACAGACCACAGTATATAGCATGGGTCAGCTGAGTCCTCTATACAGTAAAGTAGCATTTTCCAAAATCCACTCTAACTCTCAGTATGCATTGAATGTTGCCCACACAAAGCTAAAAATCTGTTGTGTTCCAAACAGAGTGGAATTTAGGAACTGAGAAGAACCAAGTGCATGGCCAATGTCTCTTCTGATTCTAAAATAATTAAAACAATTAATTTTCATTTCTGAGCTTAAGTGGTGGTCCTTCATGATCCTGGGAAGATAAAGCTGATTTGATTCTCATATTTTACTTAGAGTAGTTCGGTCCTCATTGAATTGATGTGAAAGACTTTTCTATCAGGACTGCCTTCTGCTCAATGAGATCTGTTCGTAGATCATACTAAGAACACATATGATGGTACACAATCATACTGCCATGATTTTCTAGCATTTGAAAGACTGTAAACAAATTATTCCAGATGGGATAAAGATGAGTAAACCAGAGTTCGCTCTCTTTTCCTACTCTCCCCACAGATTTGTGAGGTCAGGTTCTTTTACCCTCTGTCTGGGTGGGTGTCTACTCAAAGGGGTTGGCAGTGAAAAGTTGAAAGTAGATAAGCTAGGCATAAGCACAAATGTTCCTACAAGGGTTGAGAGGTGATGCTCCGAAATCCTGATCAGAGGAAAGTAGCAGCAACAATTCTGTTTACATCAAATCTGAGACCAAGACTCAGGAAAGGAAAACAGCCTTTAAAAATGAATTTTATATCAGCCTAAAGACAGAAGAACATGTGCCATTAAATGCTGTGTTCTATCCCTGTTCTGTTCCAAAATTCTGATACATATTATCTGATACACAAAAGTGTACTGAAGTAATAAAAAGGTTAAAGATGGAAACTTTTATAAATGAAGTTTTGTTATTTTTAAAATACTAGTAATAGCTAAACTTAAATAACCAAAAAAAAACTGCTTAGTAATTATCCTAATTTAGGTAAGACTGGTTACTAATTATTCTAACATGTAAAGTGGTGCCTCAAAGTATGTGAATGTGCTTGAAAATGGTTTGTTCTAGGAGCGCCTGGGTGGCTCAGTGGGTTAAAGCCTCTGCCTTTGGCTCAGGTCATGATCTCAGGGTCCTGGGATCCAGCCCTGCATCGGGCTCTCTGCTCAGCAGGGAGTCTACTTCCTCCTCTTTCTCTGTCTGCCTCTCTCTTTGTGTCAAATAAATAAATAAAACCTTTAAAAAAATGGTTTGTTCTCTTTGTCTGGTTTATTAGCCCTGGAATCCTGTTTCATTCATTCTTTAAAAAAAATTAATGGAAAGCCAATCTCTTACTAGATATCATAGGCAAAGAAATTTAAATTGACCCCTCTGATTTTCTCTTTTGTATTCCTAGTTAGTTCATGGTAATTTAAAATCTTTCAAATCTGAGCTGTTAACACATTTAAAATAAGAATCACCGGAATGTATGAAATTGGTTACACCTTCAAAATAGAGAATTAGAGTCTGGGTCATGGAGTGAAAGTAAGCACATGGCAAGATTTGGTTGCTTAGCTTTGATCCTTAGGTCTATTACACTTTTGTGCATCAACATTTTTAAAACCCATCAACCAACCTACAAGTATGTGAGACAACCCTACAGTGTTATGCATTCATGCATTTATTTATTCAATAAATATTTGTAAAGCACCTATCATGATCCTGGTACTAATTAGACAATGAGACTTTTAAAAGGAGTAAGTGTTTAAAGTTGTGTGTGTGTGAATGGCAGAGTGAGTGTGACAAGTGCACATATAGATGCATTTTAGGGACACAACAAAGGTAGCTAAAGTTCTATGAATTAACGATGTCAAGTTTTCCTTAAAAAACCACCTATATCACATATGGGCTATGTATTCCCAGTGATGCTCACTTCTTTATCTTTCATTTTCCACTCACCCAATGGGGTGGGGTGTGGGGTATAAGCGATAGAGAAACCACTTTTTTTTATTATTTATATTGACTCATAAATGAGACAAGAGAACAAGGGCACGAACAGGAAAGCCCAACCCTTCTAAGTAACATATTGGGAGTTGGCTTTCCACTTGGCCTACCCTAAGTGAACTGTTCATGGGTAAATTCTGAGACCTGATCTCTCCTCAACCTTAATCTCTGAAAAGCAATCAGTCCTGTTCCTACATGAGACATGAGACTGGAGAATAAAATCCCAGCACATCGTTGGCAGGGAATCAGGAATCAGGAAAAACCCTAACAGTCCAAGGTCATGCCAGCAGGTCAACTGATAGATCCTACACAACCAAAACAACTGCCAGGAGAGGACATGCTTGTAGGTGGGAAATGGCCTTTGAGAAGGACAATATTCTTTACAACTGTTAGGAAACCCTCTGCATAACAAGCATGTGCATATGCCCCAAAGGCAACACACACTACTGATGAATTAGTTGAATAAAATACAGCTTCTACTTGTAACATCATTAGTAGTTACAACTACAGACTTTCGTAATTCAGGAACTCTTTGACTTGGAGCAGAAACTTAAGAGAAACATCTCCAAAGTGAAAATGAGTTTATGACAGACATTTTGTTGCCTGCGAGAGGAAATGTCAATTTAAAAAAAACGGTCTAGGGATACCTTTTTTCATGGCAATCGGTTTCATAAGTTAATTTTAATGCAGTCTTTATTTTTTTATTTGTTAAAAGATTTTTTATTTATTTATCTGACAGAGAGAGAGAGAGATCACAAGTAGGCAGAGAGGCAGGCAGAGAGACAGGAGGAAGCAGGCTCCCTGGATGTGGGGCTTGATCCTAGGACCCTGAGATCATGACCTGAGCCAAAGGCAGAGCTTTAACCCACTGAGCCACCCAGGTGCCCTTAATGCAGTCTTTAAATGTAAATTATAAAGTCATCTGTCTTGTAGTGTGTCATCAGGAGACAATGTGATGCAGAGAATATTAACTGGCTTTCATACCTACTTACATGGCATGCAAATAAATGACACTTACTCTTTACATTAGAAAAAATAATCCCATCCAACTTCTTCTCGATACATTTTCCACCTGCTAAAGACATGGACACTTGGGGAATCTCTCTTTGCAATGGAAAAGCACACAAATTTAAAGAGTTGTTTAAAAAATAATCAATGCCAATTTGTTATTTCTACAATGACAGAGACAATGTAAGTGAATACAATGATCTGGAAAGAAAAGGAAATATACTTTTGACTGGACTGCAAACATAAATTTCAATTGACTCATCAACAAAGTAGGTAAGTGAGGACCCAAAGTACAAAGCCTGTGAAGTGAAGGTTTCAGAAAGGAGATTTGGTCTTGAAGTAAGGAAATATGAGGGGTCTTGCCATATGCTGTTGACCTATGAGGTGTTGACCTATGAGGTGGAGGTAATGAGTACTCTTGACTCCATGGTGTCAGTGTAAACAACCCCTTGAGCTCAAGTATCAGCCATTTAAATAAATTCAGGAGACAGAGGAAGTGATGTTTATAGGCTAGAAGTCTGGGCTCCTTTTTAAACAACCTTGGGTATACAGATCACAAAATGGAAACCTGATATGATGGGAAGAAAACAAGAGGAAGTGGCACAGAATAAACTTGAGCGTTTGGATTAGAAATCCTGAAATCTAGTTCTGAAAAAGAAAAAAAACAACCTTTATCCATTTGAGATGAAAATCTTACCTCAAAAATTATAGTGTATAACTGTTTACCCGAGGTTGACAAAAATCTGTTTTTGTAAGACACTTTTAATTTTCAAAGTTACAATTTTCATTTATCTGTGTAAATAGGAAGCTGTGTTATAAGTTTGTCCTGAGGCAAATTTTTAAAACAATTTACCTTTGAAATATTAAAAATATAACATGCTTATATTTATTATATTTTGCTAAATCCAGTATAAAAATTATTGACAGTTTAAAGGAAGAGTATATAAATATCCTTAGTACCAAGACTGACCTGGACTAGAAGTCAAATATGTTGTTGATAATTTCTTAAGTGAATAAATACTGACATTTAGATGCATATTATTAAGTGAAAGAAGCCAATGTGAAAAGGCTACATTCTGTATGATTCTAACCATAGGGCATTCTGGAAAAGGCAAAATTATGGAGATATTAAAAAGATCAGTGGTTTACCAGGAAGTGCTGTCAGTGTGGAGAGATGAATAGAGCACAGAGAATTTTTAGGGGAGTGAAAATATCTGTATGATATTATACTGGTAGATATATTTCATTATACATTTCTCCAAATCCATAAAATATGCAACACTAAGACTGAATCCTAAGATAAACTATAGACTAGGAATGATTATTATGTTACAATGTAAGTTCATCTTTAGTAAAGAAAAGATACCATTCTGGTGAGTAATGATGGTGGAGGAGGCTATGCATGAGTAGGTACAGAACATATATGGGAACTCTCTTTATTTTCCTCTCAATTTTGTTGTAAACTTAAAACTTCTCTAAAAGAAAGGTCTCTAAATAAATAAATAAATGCAAAGGAGATGGATGGAAACAAGCAAGAAGTAGATTTGTATAAGAGCTAATGGGTTTGTTCCAATCCAGTACAGAAGAAACATTCTAGATCTTCAAGGGAAAATTAAAACACATCCATTCATACATCCTAGAGATGAGGGCTTAGGCTCTCTTGACCTCATCAATGATCCAGAGTGGCATCTGTAATTTTGGCTTCATTCTTGCCTTTGGCATAATGCAAACTGTAGTTACTGCCCTCCAAATTTTAACTGGTGTGTTAATGTTCTTTTCATAAGCAGGCTTTGAAATATAGTCTTAGCCCTAATTGAAAAGTATACTTTAATTGAATAATCATCTGCACAACTTGAGATCTGAGAGCTGAGGGAACTAATTACTCTATGTCCAATCAGATTTGGTCTCTTCAACTCCCTTTCAGAGGCCTATTTCCTCACTATCCCTGTTTCCCATTGGTTCAAATTCAACACCGCCAGCTCCTTCCATCACAGAGACTCTCCTATTTCTGTAAAGAGTGCTATCATTCTCCCTCACTAAGCCCATCTTCCCCTAACCAGCACTCACATACACACACACACACACACACACACACACACACACACGCACGTATTATACTAAGTTCTATTTGTACTTCTTTCGCTGTTTGTCCTATATTTGCTCTTTATATTGTGTTCCCAGTGCCATCCCTCTATTGTTAATAACCACATAACTGGTCTTCCTGCCTCCAATCTCTCTAGCCCTTCTGAGATTCTCTTGGCAAATAATTCTTCAAATACTCCAGTCTCAGGATACGATACTTCAGGAGTTCTCCACTGCCTATAGACAAAGCTTCCAAACCTCTAATTAGGCTTTTCCACTCAATTCTCTGTTGTCACCTCTTTTTACCCAACTCTCTAGTCTAAACTGTTGACCCTCTCCTACCCAAGCACAATTTGTGTTTTCTCTCCTTGTGTCATGGCTTCAGTTACAACTACTTCTACTTGAAATGCATCTGTCAATGTCTCTACTTTGTGAAATCCAGATCACCTTTTAAGCCTCCATTCCAGTATCCCCTATTCCATGAAGTTCTGCTCCAGGCACCCAGGCTGGTCTCCCTTCTCAAGATTCCCTTAGTATTTTATCTATATCTTTTCTATGGGACTTATCACATACCTCCCTATATCATGTTTGTTTGTGAATGTACTTTATCACCCCTTCTCTTTAACCAGGTTGTGAGATTAGATCCTGTCTGATTCATTCACCTTGAAAGTCCCCCACAGTGTTTTACACATAGTAGAAACAGTAAATATTTGTTGAGCAAAGTGCAAACAGCTCAATGGAAAGCCTAGAGTTTGAAGACCTTTTTATGAATTTCCCATTCCAAACTAGTCACCAAATGTTTGACACCCTACTCATGAGATTTTAAAGAATCAAATGATGAAATTCTGGGTTATTATTATTGTTCTTTTGAAATAGAAATAAAACAAAAATAGATAGAGGTATTAGAACTTGTATGATAAAAAAGTAAATTAAAGGGAATGAATCTAGTAGATGTGATTAAAGCAACATTTTAACATGGTTTTGATACATCAACAAAATTCACTCTGTGAGTAAATCCACCAAAATGAAAAATTAGCTCATTTTTCACAACTTTAAACTGAAGCTTAAATAGAAAGAAGAAATTTCAAGTTTAGATTTGTGCATATAATTAAATCTGAATACCTGAAACTCCTTGTTAAATGGGTCATAATCTAACTGAGAACTATGCTGAGTTAATTAAGTTTACACTGCATATCTCTTCAGCCATTCAAACACTATTTTTCTATATAATACAAACTTATGGATGCATTTTTATGACTTATAATTTTAAAGATGTTCTCATTTGGGTTCAAATAAAACATAAATTACTTTAGCAGATTATTAACTGTGCTGCCTTTGGAATGACATAACCAAATTCTCAGTTAATCAGCTTGTGGCTTCTGTTCTTCAGAAATTAGAATAGAAAGATTTGAAAATGTGTGTTTGTTCATGTAAAACTATGATTTATGTCAGTTTCCCTTTTTATTTTCAAACCTTCTGTAAAAGAGCAATCCAGTTTGAACCACTTTAAGGAAAAAAAAATGCACCCTAAAAATAAAAACACTGTCTAAAGTTTTTTGAAGTCTTGATCAAGGATCAGGGGGAGGTTAACTTAAGTGTCAAACTGTGATTTAAGTGTCAGCCTAACAAATCCATCTTGCATGTGGGGAAAAACAAGCTCAATGCAGTTTACCAACCTCTATCTCTGATTATCTCACATGCTTCTTCTGCTTCTGCTGCCTTCTGCTTCCATGGTCCTAATCTTGGATAAATTGCTCAAGAGGTAATGCTGCTTCAATCTTTGAAATATATTCCTAACTGGAGGGTATATGTGTGTGTGCGTGCATGCGTGTGTGTGTGTGTGTGTGTGTGTGTACTCACACACACTGTGGTAAAAGTTCCACAAAGAAGGGGGCACCTGGGTGACTTAGTCGGTTGAGCGACCAACTCTTGGTTTTGGCTCAGGTCATCGTCTCAGGGTCCTGGGATCCAGTTCCAGACTCAGTGGGGAGTTCGCTTGAGGATTCTCTCCCTCTCCCTCTGCCCCTCCCCCTGCTTGCACTCTCTCCCCTCTCTCTCTCTAAAATAAATAAATAAATCTTTTTTAAAAGTTCCATAAAGAATAAATTACCAATTTTGAGGGATTTTTTTCCAACTCACAGAAAAATAATGCTTAGACTTCCATCTTGTTTCTATCACTTATTAGTTTGTAATACTCAGCAAGTCACCTGATATGTCTGCAGCATTATAAGATAAAGATAAAAATAGTTCTTCCTATATAGGCTGTAATAAGGGTTATGTGAAAAAATACAAGCCATATGTATGGCAACAATCTCTGCTTTAAATGCATCTGTCAGTGTCTCTACCTCACTGGGTGAAAAGTTGGTGACAAGAAAGAACTGGGTGGGAAAACCCGATTAGAGGTTTTGAAACATAATAAGCACTTAGTCAATTGTACTTGGTATTGCTGATATATTATTTGTTGTTATACTGTTGTTGTATTGTTACTGCTGTTGTATAATCCACCTTCTTCATTTTATAGAAGACTAAGCAGTCCTAGAAGCACCAAGTAGCTATAACTTAATGACCAAGAGTATCTGTTCTGATGTCACAGAGCCTAAGTTTGAATCCCAGCCCTCTGGCTAATAACTGAGTAATCTTGATCAACTTAATATCATTGTTTCGGTTTCCAAATTTACAAAATATGGTTAATAGTAGTCACTACCTCATAGTGTTGTTGGGAAGATAAAATGAGTTAATCCATAAAAAAGCAATTTGAATAGTATAAGGGCTCAATAAACACTAGTTACTATTAGTACAATAAAATCATGATTACTACTACTACCACTATTGTTATTATTAACAGACTCACACTGCATATTTGAATAGTGGTTAGAATACTGGTTAACACAGGATAAGTGCTCAATAAACATTAGCTATCCAGAGGTGGTCAGGAGGAAAAAGGGTCATTCTGAATGCAGCACAAAGGCATGGTAACAATAATCTAAACTATTATTTAAGTTCTAGTACTTGAAAAAAAAATCAGAGGTCGTTGACTATGTGCTCTAGGAAGAAGAAAAATTTCAACTTTGTCCTGTGCTCCAAAGTTTGCTGAGCTGACCATTCCCTCACCTGCAGGGGCTCCTGTTCTGAGCAAGCTGACACCCATGCAGCCAGCTTAAGCCAGTTCTCACCTAACACTCAGGACTGTGTCCTTATCCCCTTGTGAATCAAAATGACGTCTGGAGCTCTTCCTGATAAGAAACTGCTGTAGTGAGATTAGGAGTTTCAGGAAATGGAGATGAGAGATACTATATAACAAAGAGGGGATCAAAATAGGACCACTGTTGCTGGTTGTGGGTTTTGTCAGTGTCATTGGAAGACTGTGAGGAACATCACCCATGTATTTGCAAGTTGGAGAGGAAAAAGGAAAAAGATCATTACTGGGAATTTTTTTCTCCTCCTCCTTTCAAATGTGATATCATAACTATTGTGTGAATTGGGAGAGAAGTTTAATAGTCTGGAAATACATTGGATGTGTAAATTTGATGAATATTCAAAAGAGCTCCAATATTGTCTGCCACATCTTTCATTCACAAGTGACATTATACAAAAAAAAATCACTAATGCTATTTAGAAAGAAACTTCTAATATAGGGCAACAAGAAATCATAAAGATTATTTGGGCAGGAATGTAATTTTTTATTCCCTTTAAAATGTTACAGCAAATCCTGAGACTGTTCTGGTCTGGACAAGATGGCACAGACTTGTTTCTACCTGCTGCTCCCTGCTAAATACAGATATAAACCCTGAAAGTAATAGAAGAGGCAACCTAAGGGGAACTTGGATAGGTAAAACAAGAAAGGAAGACTGGCAAGGGACCGAATCACTGAAGGAACAGCACAGTAGCAGGGAGTCTCTTAGGTATATCTGCCCCTCTTACTCACCCAACAGAAGGTATCCAAGCAAAAGAATGTAGTCCGGGGGGGCTCAGATCTTCACCAGATTGATCAGGAATCCCTCTAATAAAATGATGTGAACTCAGCACCACTGGTAAGAGAAGTAATAGAGAGCCCTCATATTAGAGAGTCCTCATAACAAGGGCCTAGCCCGGGAAGCATGACCCTTCTCCACTGGGCTGGAGAGCCCATAACCCTACAGAGAAAGACAAGGTGAACAGATGATACCAGCAAAGGTATGCCACCTCAAGTGCACCTGGCCTGGGAAGTCTTTTTATACCAAGATTCCTTCATCCACCCAGAGACACTGGGAGGGCATGTACACAGGTAGGATTATGGAATTCCACCACAAGCACTCTAAGTGGACAGTGTCTTTTCCCCATGGGCCTGAGACTTTCCTGTCCTTAAGAGAGACAATTAGGCAAGCGGACAGCATCAGCAAGGAGGATCTCACAAGTGCTTGAGCAGGAAACTGCTTTATCCCACAGGCTTAACTCTTCTCCCCCACCTAAAGGCACCAGGTATTCTGGCCTAGGGATAACACTTTCACCGTCTTAGGTGACACCAGCAGGGTCCAGTGAGAGTTTCAGAAGCACCAGACTAACCTAGCAGACCAAAATAGCATTGCAAAAGTTCTGAAAATTAATGAAGTTATTATTGCAACAATAGTTCACAAAAGAAGGCAGGCTCCTGTGTGCTAAACCTAAACATAGTAACTGCCTACTAACATAAATGATGTCTGTAAGACCCAGATTCTCCAAACATAATAGCTAAAATACCCAGAACACAAAGAAAATTTTATCGGTCATATCAAGAAACAGAGAAATCACAACTTAAATGAGAAAAGACAACCAACGAATGCCAATGCTGAGATGAAGCACATGTTATAATTATCTGAGAAGTCATCCTCAAAATACTTCAGCAAGCACTTGAAAATTCTCTTAAAACAAATGAAAAAAAAACAGAAAATGTCAGCAAAGAAAAAAAAGTTGCTAAAAGAAAAGAAACGGAATGGAACTTACAGAATTGAAAACCACAGTAACTGTAAAGTTTTAAGAACTTGCTGGATTGGTTCAATAGGAGAGTGAAGATGATAAAGGACAGAATCAGTGAACTTCAGGACTTGAGGACAGATAAAAAAAATTACCCAATTCAAACAAAAAAGAAAAAATAGAAAAAAAAAGAAAATAGAAAAACTAAAGACAAAACTCCAGAGTAGGATGGACCTGTATAATAACAACAAGAAAGCCAAAATTCATTTCATCAGAGGTGTAGAATGAAAAGAGAGAGAGAGAAAAGCGTGGGGCTAAAAGGGTATTTGAAGAAATAATGGCTGAAAATTTCCAAATTTGGTAAAAGACTTGGATTTAAGAAGGTGAATGACTCACCAAAGAACATAAATCCTAAGAACTCCACACCAAGACACAGCATATCTAACCGTGAAAATTAAAAGAAAGAGGAAAATCTTGAAAGCAACCAGAGAGAAACAATGCATTACAAATAGGAAACATCAATTTGAATGACAGCATATTTCTCTTATGAAATCACAGAGTAGAAGGAAATGGCAAACATTTTTCAAGTCTTGAAAGGAAAGAACTATTAACAACAAATTCTATAACCAATGAAACTTTTCCTCTGTAAGGAATAGAATATAAATACATTCTCAGGTGAAGGGAAACTAAAAAAGAATATGTCACTAGTAGCCAAAGATTAGACAGTAGAGTTCTTCAAGAAGAAAGGCAGGGATAAAAGAAGGAATTTTGGAGATGAGGAAGGAAAAAAATAACAATAGAAAGAACAGAAGCATGGACACATAATACACCATTCTTCTGTTGATGAGTTTTATAAATCATATTTTATAGATGAGTTAAAATGTCATACCATTTGATACTCAAGATAACAGAATTAAAAATAAAGAAGTTACCTTCTTTACCTACCTTTACAGGGAATTAAATACAAGAAAAATTTCCATACTTCACTCAAAGTTGTTAAATGTTAATACCAGTAGATAATGTGTATTGTAATTCCCAGAGCAACCATTAAAAAAACTACACAAAGAGACACACTCAAACTCAAAAACACCATAAATAAATCAAAATGGAATGTTAAAAAATATTTGAGTAACCTATAGGAAGGCAAGAAGTGAGAGGCAGAGAAACAAGAAACAGGAGAAATAAACAGAAGCAAACAGAAAACAATAAAATGGCAGGTTTAAGTCTTAATATATCAATAATTACCTTAAGTATAGTCTAAAAACCATTAAAAGGCAGAGATTAGAAGAATAGATTAAAAAATCATAATTCAACTATATACTGTCTATAAGACACTTCAAAAATGATGACACAGGTAGACTGAAATTAAAAGGATGGAAAAAATATACCATGATAATATTTTTAAAGTAGGAGTGGCTATATTAATATCAGGTAAATTATACTCTAATTTGGAGCAGACAAAATTATTAGTGACAAAGAAGACTATAACATAATGATAAAAGGATCACTACATTAGAAAGAAAAACAATCCTAAATGTGAACCTTCCAAAAAACAGAGTTTCCAAATACATGAAGCAAAAACTGTTATAGCTGAAAATGAAATAGATCACATTATTGTTGGGAATTTCAACACCTCAATTTAAGCAAGTGGTAAAACTACTAGACAAACAGGGATGTGGAAGTTATGAATCACACAATCAACTAACAGGGTCCAATTGACACACAGGCAACGATCCACCAAACAATAGCAGAATATACATTTTTTTTCAAGCACAGCTAGAATATTCACCAAAATAATCCATATCCAAGGCCATAAATTACTCAATAGATTTAAAAGAAATTAGTATCACACAGAGTATGTTGTTGGACCATAATGGAATCAAACTAGAAATGACAGACAACAGAAAACTCTATAAACAATTAGATATGAAGTAACATACTTCTAAATAGTCCATGGGTCAGAGAGGAAGTCTCAAAGGAAATTAAAAATACATAGAACCTGAATTTACATGAAAATAAAATATATAGAAAGTGGGATGTTGGGCGCCTGGATGGCTCAGTGGGTTAAAGCCTCTGCTTTCCGCTCAGGTCATGATCTCAGCGTCCTGGGATGGAGGCCCGCATCAGGCTCTCTGCTCAGCAGGGAGCCTGCTTCCTCCTCTCCTTGTCTCTCTGCCTGCCTCTCTGCCTACTTGTAATCTCTCTCTCTCTGTGTCAAATAAATAAATAAAATCTTAAAAAAAAAAAAGAAAGTGGGATGTTGTCACTACAGTTTTGTAAGGCAAATTTGTAGCACTAAGTGTTCACATTGGCCAACATTAAAGATCCCAAACCATTAACTCTTTCTCTACCAGAAAACTAAAGAGGTAAGATAAAAATAGACCCAAAGCTACTATAAGGAAGAAATAATAAGGAGCAGAGATCAATTAAATCGAAAATAGGAAAAACAATAGAAAAGATGAAACAAAAAATGTTTCTTCAAAAAAACTGGTAAACCTCTAGCAAGACTGCCAAAAATAAAATGAATGAAATTGGGGTTTTACTACAGTTTCTATAGTGATCCTGTAGTAATTAAATGAAATAAAGAACTTTACCCTTAAAAATTTGACAACTTAGAAGAAGTTGATCAGTTCCTCAAAAAAGACAAAGTACCAAAACAAAGTAGATCACCTCAGTAATATTATGATCACTAAAGAAACTGAATTTGTTACTTAAAAGTGCCTCAAGAAAATCTTCAGACCCAGGTGGTGTCATTAGAGAATGCTACCACTCAAAGAATTAACACCAATTCTTAAAAATTTCTTTCAGAAAATAAAAGAAGATGAAATGCTTTCTAAACCATTTATACGGCCATTATGGACCAAGTTGTAGTCAGTTTAGCCAACTAAAAACAATAGTAAAAACAAAAGCAAAATAAGACAAAACAATACAGGCCAATATCCCTCAGGAGTATGGATGCAAAAATCAACAACAAAATGTTAGCAAATTGAACCCAACAAAATATAAAAATAATTATACTCCATGACCAAGTGGAATTTATTCTAGGTACATGAGGCTGTTTGAACATTCATTTAAGAACCAGTGTGGTCCATAATATGAACAGGCTAAATTAGAAAAATCATATGAGATTAAATCAATTGACAGAAAATGCATTTTATAAAATTTAACACCATTCATGATAAATTTCTAGGAAGTTAGGAATAGACAGGAATTACCTCAACATGAAAAAAGAGGATTTACAAAACACCATACAGTTAATATTATATTTAATGTGAAAGACTGTTTTCTTCCTAAAATCAGGAAGAAGGCAAAGATGTCAGCTCTTACAACTCTTACACAACATAGTTCTAGAAGTTCTCACCAGTGATATGATGCAACAACACACAGAAAAGAAGCATGAAGAATGGAAAGGAAGAAATAAATCTGTTCCTGTCTGCAGATGACATGATTACCTACACAGAAAATCAGAAAGAATCTACAAAAGTCTTGTAGAACTAATAAGTGACTTCAGCAAGATCACTGGATACAGGAAGAATACACAAAAATTAATCATATTTCTGTATAGTAGTAATAAGTATGTGGAAGCAGGAAATAAAAACACACCATTTGCAATCGCTTCAAAGAAAATCAAATGCTTCGGTATAAAGTTATCAAAACATACATAGGACTAGTATGCTGATAAAAGAAATAAAAATAATTTAAATAAATATTCATGGATTTGATGACTTGACATAGTAAAGATGTCAATTCTCAACTGATCTATAAGTTTAATGCAATTCCTATCAAAGTCCCAGAAAGAATTTCTATAAACATAGCAAGATTATTCTAAAATTTATGTGAAATGGCACAGATCCTATACTAGCTAAAACAATCTTGACAAATGAGAGTAAAGTAGAAGGAATAACTGTATCTGATGTTTAGGCTTATTCTATAGCTACAGAAATCAAGACAATGTGATATTTGCAGAGACAAACACATAGATCTATAAAACAAAATAGAGAATCCAGAAATAGATTTAGACAAATAAGTCTAACTTTTGACAAAGTACAAAAACAATTTGTAAAATAGTGTTTACAGCAAATGGTGATGGAGCAATTGGACATCTGTTGGCAATAAATGAACTTCAATCTAAACTTCAGACCCAGCACTCCATGCAATCCATGCCCTCCTTAATACCCATCACCAGGATCACTGGGTGTTACACACAAACAATGAATCGTGGAACACTACACCAAAAACTAATGATGTACTGTGAGGTGACTAACATAACATAATAAAAAATAAATAAATAAAAATAAACTTCAGACTTTACACAAAAATTAACTTAAAATGAATCATGGACTTAAGTGTAAAACATAAAACTATAAAAACTTTGAGAAAAGGACATAGGAAAAAAAATCTTCAGAATCTCGACTAAGCAAAGAATACTTTGATGATACCAAGAACACAACCCATAAAAGAAAAAACTGATAAATCGGATCTCATCAAAATTAAAAACTTTTGCTCTGTAAAAGATCCAGTTAAGGGGATGAAAATAAACTACAGACTGGTAGAGAATATTTGCAAACTACCTATTGAACGAAGGACCAGTATCTAGAGTATACAAAGAACTTTGAAAACTTACAGTAAAAAGCAAACAATTGTCTAAGAACCATGAATAATATTAAGGATCCTCTGGTAATGGAACTATTCTGTATCTGGACTGTAGAAATGAACACACAAAACTTTATATGTGATAAAACTGTGTAGACCTTGACACACACATGTGTGTGCTGATGCATACTCACACACACATTACTTATTATTATAAAGAAAACTAGGAAATCTGAATAAATTCAGTGGATTATATCAATGTTAATATCCTGATTGTGATATATTACAGTTTTACAATTACTTAAGGAATTCATACAACTCAGTAACAACAAAAAAATTCTGATTTTAAAATGAGACTTTTCTGGGTGCCTGGGTGGCTCAGTCAAACGCCTGCCTTCGGCTCAGGTCATGATCCCAGGGTCCTGGGATCGAGTCCCCCATCAGGCTCCCTTCTCAGCGAGAAGCCTGCTTCTCTCTCTGCCTGCTGCTCTCTCTCCCATTGACAAATAAAAAATAACATCTAAAAAATAAAATAAAAATAAATAAAATGGGACTTTTCCAAAAACAACATACAGATGGCCAACAAATACACTCACCATCAGGGAAATACAAATCAAAACCACAATGAGATATCATCACACATGTCAGAAGGGCTATTATCAAAAAGACAAGAAATAACAAGTGTTGGTGAGGATGTGGAGAAAAGAGTACCCTTATGCACTACTGGTGGGAATGTAAATTGGCACAACCACTGTAGAAAACAGGATGGAGGTTCCCCAGAAAATTAAAAATACAATCATCATATGATCCTGAAATCCCATTTCTATGTATATAATCAAAGGAATTGAAATCACAATCTTGAAGAGATATTTGTATCCACATTTTAATCATGACATTTTCCACAATGGCCAAGAAATGGAAGTGAATTAAATTAGTATCTCTCAATGGATCAGTGGATGAAGAAAATGTGATGTATACACACACACACACACACACACATATGCAAAGGAATATTATTCAGCCATAAAAAGATGGAAATCCTGCCATTTGTGACAATATGGATGGATCTTGAGGGCATCAAGTTAAGTGAGATAAATCAGAGAAAGACAAATAACGTACGATCTAACGGATATGTGGAATTTAAAGCAAACAAATTCATAGAACCAGAGAATATATTGTTGGTTGCCAGAGGAGGGGATGAGGGTCAGCAAAATGGGTGAAGGGGGTCAAAAGGCATAAACTTCCAATTACTAAAAAAGACGAAAAACTCTGTTACTATATCTATACCCAGATGGCACCAATACCATTAGACTGAGAGGCCAGAGATACCTCTATTTCTATAATTAGTTAACCTGCCTCTCATATAATATTACTTCAGCCATACAGGCAGTCCTGGAAAATGTCTGGCTTGGTTATAAGGAGATCTAGAGTAACATACAGGGAAATGAAAATGTGGTATAGCAGAAGACAGCCTTGCTCAGCATCCCATAACTTTCTAGTTGGAATACCACTGGACAGCCACACATCCTTGATAGCCTGATACATACTCTACCTGACCTATTTCTTTTAAAAGTCTTACAATCACAGATTTCTAAATCCACTCTTTCTTTCGTCTTGCACTTCTTTGTGATGTACTATATGTGATTCATGACATGTCACACGTCAAAGATATGTGTGCTATAGGTATCAACAAAAATTAGTTGCATGATTTTAATTCAAGAACCTTTTTTAAAAAGATATATTTATTTACTCATGATAGAGAGAGAGAGAGAGGCAGAGGGAGAAGCAGGCTCCCCATGGAGCAGGGAGCTTGATAAGGGAATTGGTCCCAAGATCCTGGGACCATGACCCAAGCCGAAGGCAGACGCCTTACCATCTGAGCCACCCAGGCGCTCCTCAAGAGTTTTTTTTTTTTTAAAGTTTCCATGTGCAATACGTATACCATATAGAAACTAAACCAAAGCAAACTTAGTGTATTTTCTAATAAATAATGAAGTAGGTAGGCTATCAGCTCATTAAAATGCAACAAAAGGCAAACTTAAAGGATATGGGATGATCAGAGGACAGAGGAATGATCTCTAGCCAAGGGGATCAGAAAAAACTTCCTGAAGGAAAAAGAAATTTAAATTGGACCTTAAATGACGGGTAGGAATTTAGGAGGCAGAGAGCATGACAGTGTTCCTGAAAGAAACTGGAAGAAACTTTCTTCAATTTACTGAAGAAAAGAAAAAGTGAGGAACCAGCCTTAGAAAGGGCAAGTTCAGAAAACTCTTCTGGGAAGGGGGTGTGTGTGAGGGGCATGCACAATAGGCACAAAGACAAGAAAGACTGAAAATCATATTGAAGATATGTTATTAAGCATTTGTATCTACCATGTCAAGGAGTTTGGACTTTATGAGAAGAATCATGAGATGTTTGGTCTAGAGAACTTAATCTCACAGTGTTAGTGTTGCATGGAGATGGAAGAACTAAAAATGATGGAGATTTTCAGTATGAATGACAACAAGATGGGATTATTTAATGGGGTAAAAGGCAAGCTTGGGGAAAATGTGATTTTTGCATAAACTATATGGATTATCTTTAACTGGCTAAAAATCAGGTTCTTTATATATAACTCTTACCCGTCTTCAGTTAGTCACTCAATAAGGCATGAACTCTTCCTGACAATGTTGGTTATCTTGGGACAGGGGAGGCAGCCATTAGCAGGATTTCCCTGGTAAATATTGACCACCTTTGATTACTCATGCGTCCTCCCAGGGCCTGCTAGGTGGAATACCTGCTCTTGCCATTAATCCTAAGTATTCTTAGAAACATGGATGTGTGAACAGAGTTAAGGTTTATGGGGCAGGAGGAATAGATTAACTAGTTACCACATCAGCATGGGTAAGTTTATCTAATTAATCTTTGATGAACCCATTGTCACTAGGAAGATCAGGACACTGGAAAATATAAGCTAAGTAAATGTTTAATTTGAGCAAAGAGAAAGAAGCTTGATGAGCTTCCAGATTCTGACCAGATTTTGCTGGGTGGCAGGATCAAGTTTTATCTAAGTATTCTCCAAATGGTGGCCAGAGGTTCTGAGAACAAACATGCTTCAAAAGGACTCTACCCATGCAAGGCCTTTCGACTGGCTTTGACTTGAAGCCAACCAAGGTTAGTAAAGGTACTAAATTGGATATCCCATAAAAATGAATCTTTGGTGTC
>LNAC01001003.1:120124-162624 GCA_002007465.1 Ailurus styani | reverse complement strand
CACAACTACTTGCTTTGTCTACAAAACCAAACAGCCATGATCTTCTTTCTTGGTTAATTAATCTAAGTTCTTACTGGTATACAGTCCTGTTGGTGACTGGCTTTTTCATGTTTTTGCTTCCTGAACTTGTACCAACTTCCCTGATTCCAATGTTTAAAAACTCTATCTTATACCTGTTGTTGACCCATGTAAGTGCAACTTCACCAGATTATCTAGAACAAAGGTTCTCAAACTCTAGGGCACACAGGAATCATCACCTGGAAGGCTTATTAAACACAAATTCCTGGGTCCTAACCCCAGAGTTTCTGATTCAGTAGGTCCAGTAGAGCCAGAGAATCTGTATTTTAACAAGTGCCCAGGTGCTGAGGATGCAGCTTGTTGGGGGACCACAATTTGAGAACCCCTCACCTAGACTTTAAGAACTCTTCTTAGGGGCGCCTGGGTGGCTCAGTGGGTTAAAGCCTCTGCCTTTGGCTCAGGTTATGATCTCAGGGTCCTGGGATCGAGGCCCGCATCGGGCTCTCTGCTCGGCGGGGAGCCTGCTTCCTCCTCTCTCCCCTCTCTCTGCCTGCTTCTCTGCCTACTTGTAATCTCTCTCTCTCTGTGTCAAATAAATAAAAATTTAAAAAAAATCTTTAAAAAAAAAAAGAACTTTTCTTGGTTTCTTGGATTTCTCACCCACCTACCTGAATCCCATGGTCGGTTATTTCGGTATAGACCCCAGGATTACCCTTTATAAAATTTGGTGTGCCTGTGAATCAGTTGGGATAGTGTTCAAACGAAGAGTTGGAATTAGTGACTCTGGAGTAGAGCCTCAGAATCTGCATTTTAACAAGCCTCCTAGGTGATGCTCATGCTCCACTCTGAGCAACAACACCCTAGAATTCTTTACCTTAAACTTCCCCCTTACTCATTTTCAATGCTGTATCATTCTGAGACAAAAGTTTCCTCAAATCTGCTAAGGAACTGGACTTTTCACACTCATTGCTGCCTAGAGTCCTGTTAGCTAGCACTGGAGCTACCATTCCCCAATCCCATGCTCAAGGTGGACATTGCTGATTCATCACCATGATTCTAAATGCTAAGTCTGAATGTAGCCTCAACAACCTTCTCAGAACAGCGAGCATCAGGCAGCGATTAACAAATCCTAGTAAACTCAGAGAAAGCTGTCTCTCTTTCTTCAAATAAATCTCCCAAAATTGTTATACTAAACTTCACTAGGGATTAAACTTTTCCCACCTTTTAATGTCAATAGATAATCAAGCATTTTTAAAAAGATTTTATTTATTTGACAGAGAGAGCACATGTAAAGCAGGGGGTGGGTAGCAGAGGGAGAAGGAGAAGCAAACTTTCCACTGAGCAAGGAGCCCGATGTCGGGCTCAATCCCAGGACCCTGGGATCATGACCTGAGCTGAAGGCAGATGCTTAACCGACTGAGCCACCCAGGTGCCCCAATAATCAAGCTGTCTATATATCTGAGAATATTTAGTTCACATGGCTACTCAGTTCCTTCTTCCAAATAACCTCATGAATTTTGATAAATCCATTTCTTCCTCTAGTTTTCAACCTTATCTCTATTTCTTGTCTTGGTAGAAGTCATATTCCACCTAACTAATATCAGATTTTTTTTTACCTTGTAAGATAATACATACCTTACTTAATGTCTTTAATATTTTCTTTTTGATTTCTCCCTTACCTAAAATAAGCTCATGTCTCTTATCTTAAAAACAAGGACTCTTGATGTTGCTATTACATCAAAATGCCTGTCTTGTTTCTCTTTGCTTTGACTTTTACTCCCTGAAATGGAGTCTATACTCATGGCTTCCATTCAAAGAAACCATTCATTCCTTAACCTTCAGAAACTCAGTTTCCTTCCCCACCACTCTAGCAATGATGTCTCACAGGTGTTTATCCAGGGAATTCAATGACTTTTTCATAGTTTTCAATGCAGTAATTGATATTGATTAAACACTTTGAAATAAAAGGTTTTACTTTCCACTGGCTCCTGGACTACTCCTTGTTTAGATCTTTGGTTTTACTTCTCTTTCCACCACTTTATATCTAGAACCCAAAAAGTAGTTCTGTCTCTAGTACACTATAGTTTTCTCTCTCCAGCCTTCCTGAGACATCTCGAGTTTCACTGCTTCAGCAAATACTTCTCTTGTGGGTGATGACACCCAAATCTGTTTTCCTTTTAAGGTTCAGTCCTACTTTCCTAAAAGCCTACTAGGCATCTCCACTAGAATTTTCTCAACAGGTTTAAAGCTGATCTCTTCTTTTCCTCACCTAAGTCAGTTTCCTCTTTGGGTTTCTTATTTTGCTCTTCAAGTTACCTAGGTTCAGGGTCCTGGAACTGGTCCGGACCTGCCCACATGTCACTCTGTACACTCAATAAGTTCTCAGGGCCTATAAATTCTTCCTTCAAAGTGTTTCTCTAAACATTCCATTCCTTTTTATCACTGCCAATTCCAACCCAGTCTTATTACTTAATCTTCTAAGCATAGAAGATTTTTCAATTCTCTCCATGTCAATTAATCCAAGAAGCTACTGTAATGGAATTTCCCAAAACCCTTCCTTCTTATGTCACCCTCATGTTCCCAAAGCCTTCATCATACCATTTCCTACAACAAAAATAATCTATAATCCTATCCAAGAGATTCTGTAATTACAACCATTCAATCTATCCAAACTTACCTCCTTCTACCCACTCCATGAACTTCTCAGCCATGTTAGTCCACTGTTTCTGAAAACATGCCATCCTTGTTTACAAAGAGCCACCCCACCCCACTCCTACATGCTACCAGTTTTCTATGCCCTACCCTCCCCCATTGTCCATCCCAAAGTCCAGCTTCTAGATGGACTTCCCTGAATATTTTTGCCCTAGTGTGCTTTGCATACATGAAGTCTTGTTTGAACAACATACACTCAGCTCAGCTTTCTTGTCCTTGCATTACTACTTACCTTTTCTTATAAATCCTATATTCCTGCACAGATTCAAAGCTCCCTGTAAAAGGAGCTGTATCTTATATCTGCTAGAATGGCAGCCAATCATTGATCAGCAATGTCACCAGACAGTTGAGTTTAAAAGTAAAGATTTTATCCTAATTTTGTCCATTTTATGGATCATAGGCATTAGAATGTCTATGAAGTATGAACTTAGCATTCCCTCAGGGTGATAATTTTATACAGTGCTCTACAAAAGATATACACACCAGAGCAGGTAGTGTTTCCTCTAATAATGAGGCTTCCACACAGTCAAAGGCTGTAGTTTAACTAAATCTTGTTTCATATTCTAGCTAACAAATGCTCCTAAATATTTTCAAGCTTCCCCACCGTCGCTAAGGCTTAGAGAGGCGATTTGTCATACTTGCAAAGGCTTCAAATGAGGCATGATTTCCAGAAGAAAGCAGCTGTGTAAAATTGGCCTACAAACAGAAAGACGGCATGACTGCGGGACACCTAGCTTGCTGTCAACAACCAAAACCTTCACTGGCACTGGTAAATGCTTTATTGGTTTAATATTAAATTAACTGCCCCTGCATACGGAGTGCATTATATTTAATGGCATTCTGGTATTTGGAACTGCAGTTTGCTCTTATGCACCTGTAAAATTAGTATTTCATAATATTCCACTAAGTTTGTAAAGCTTCATTTGTTTTATGCAGTTTTCAAAAGCTTGACATAGGCAGTGGAACTTCGGCTTGGAGAAAATATGATGGGCAAATTTACCACGAAAGAGGGACTCCTTTTTTTCTTTTTCTATCTACAACGCACACTATTTGAAACAAAGATTATAAGGTTTTTGTTTATCTTGAGTCATCGGTGAACGATTAATGCACTTTAGTTGCCCTTCGCTTTACTCAGGAAAAGTCTATCTGGGGAGATGAGTAATTGCAGGTTTACTGAGATCAAACCTGACGACGATTCTTCAGGCTGCTCCTGTTTAAATACCTTAACTGTTACTAAACCTTGGGTAGGGAGTCATTTTTGGTTTTGCCCAGACATTTTAAGCCTACAATTAGAGAGGATTATTTACAAATAGTATTCATTTAGGGACAAAATTTCCCTGACTATAAAAGAGTTAAAAAAAAAAAAACCCTGAAAACAATGAAGCTTAGATTCTGTGCTTCTCTTATTAAAAGTTATTTTATGGCTAACCCAGAACTCACCTTTCATATTAACTGGCCTAATTTATAGAAACCATTGTCATCCACTGATTCTGCTTTTGGCACTGAGAGCAGTTTGAACTAAGGTACACACACACACACACACACACACACACACACACACACAGCGTCAGTCTTAATAAACTCAAATGGCATTGTGGCCATGCAGACTTTATTTTTACAGAACTCACTTTCTAAGGTAAATTGCCTAGAGCCTGACCTCATTCAAATATGCCTATTCAAAACTGGATCTTCATTTATGTACAAGCATTTGTTTGAATACCTGTTTTCAATTCTTTTGAGTACATAATCTAAATCTGCAGAGACAGAAAACAGACTGGTGGTTGCTAGGTGCTGGGGGCGAAGAATGAGGGACTGCTTAATGAGAATGAGGTTTCCTTTCCAGGTGATGAAAATGTTTTGGAACTAGATAGAGCTGGTAGAGGTACAACATTGTGAATGTACTGAAAAAAATGCCACTGAATTATACATTTTATGTATAATGGTTAATTTTATGTATGTGAATATCACTTCACCTAAAAAAAGAAAAAAATCAATCTTCATCATGGGTTTACTGAACATTCAGCTTGCAACCCCCACTCAGGTCATGTCTACAAGTGATATGGAGCTGTCCTAAAAATGAACCCCACAGCCCATATCCTGAAAGAAACATGGGACTTCTAACAATTTCTTACATTTTATTATATAATCAAAATTGCCTACTTCTCTTTAAACCTCCTGCATCTGTCTCTATTAACAGAACTATGTAAAGATTTAATGACCACCCCTTTCCCTTCTTGAAGATCTTTCCACCAGTCTCTGACTGTCTCTTCACAGTGTGTGGCCTTTCTTCATTTCCTTTCACTTCCTGAGCATACCTAAGGAGCTGGTGTCCCTGGCAGACTCTGCATTAGCCCTATTCCCTTCCCTACAGGATCTCAGAGGACTTCTTTGCTACTGCTTGGCTGCTAAGGCCTCTCAAATTTGGACCTGCAGCCCCTCCTTCTTATAAGTCTGTGTGGCACTAGCCACCTGCATTTCCAGAAAATTCTCATTTCCCAAATGGAGTCCACTGTAAAAATAGCTGACCTTCATAAAGTTTTTGAAAAATTGTTCAGAATTTTTTTCATAGACATTCTCTTTGAATCTTAATAACAACCTTGTGGGATAAATAATAATGTGTCTCCACACTGTAGCTAAGGAAGCTGAGGCTCATAAAGGTGAAGGGCTCGAGGTCACTAAATTGATAAATTGCAACCATTCCCACTATTCAGCTTCCCATTCCTTACTCATCCCAGTGTATAACAGGGATACATTTATATCTCTTCAAAAATGGTTCCCTCTCCTACATTTGCAATCTGCCTCGGCAACATCACGTTCTCTTCACTCAGGCTCAGGAACTGGAGCCTGGACCTTCTTCTCCTTCACTGCCAACATCTAACCAGTCACTTACCTGTTGTCTATTCTACATCCATGGCCACCACTCGTCCCCTCTTATATCTTGCCAGACTATTCTAAAATTCTCTTAGCTGACCTCCTAGCACCCATTTCTATCCCTATAGGGCCCCCTATTATATCTCATCATTCATCCCTACCGCAGAGAGCCTTGGTTCATCAGTGCTACCTATCAGACCACATCAAGGGTTTTAGCAAGCATTCAAGGCCTCTTCACATCTTTTCACTTTCCAGGCCTGTCTAACATAATTCCTCACCATGTCTTTAATTCACAGATACTGAATTGCCTTCTATTGCCTTAAGCCACTACATTTCACTCTCCCGTGCCGTTACTTGTGCTGTTTCTTCTTCTTAAATGTCCTTCTCATTTACTTTCTAATTGATGAAATTCTTCAGAATTCAATTTGAACCTCACTACCTTTGTGAAATATTTCCTGAGTCCCCCTACCTGGTCCAGGGAGAATTAGTCAATCCTTATCTGATGTTTAATACAAAGCACTTTGCATATCATGTATATCAGTTTTCTAGGGCTGCTATAATGAATTAACACAACTTTGTTGTTTGAAACAACAGAAATTTTTTCTGTCATAGTTCTGGAGGCCAGAAATACAAAATCAAGATATCAGCAAAGCTACACTCCTCTGGGAATTCCAGTGGAGAATCTGTTCCTTGCCACTTCCAGTGTCTGATGGTTTGGTTGCCAGCATTCCTTGGCTTATGGCTGCATCTCTCTTTGCTATCTCCACATTGCATTTCTAAAAATGACTTTATTCCCTCCTAACAGGTGAAGAATAGGTTTGCTGGATATACTAGTATGGTGTGAAAATCATTTTCACTCACAATTTTAAAGGCTTTTTGCATTGCATTCTAAGTTCCATTATTACTATCTGGTCCCATTCTTATGCCTATTTACTTTATATGATCTCTCTTTTTTTTTTTCATCACCGGAAGTTTTTACCATTTTTTTTCCTCTTTATCCCTGGTTTCTTAAAATATCATGATGGTGTTGTCTTGGTATAAGTTGTTTTGGTATTCATTGTACCGAATACATGGTAGGATAGTTCAACATCCCTAGTTCTAAAGAATGCTCTTCTATTATTTGGTGAATAACGTCCTATTTTTTCTGTTCTCATTTTCTCAAATATCTACTAGTTAAATGTTCAATGAGCTGGAATAATCTGATAACATTCTTATAACTTCTGTACTATCATTCATCTCTTTGTCTTTTTATTTTTATATTCTGGATATTTTCCTCGGATTTATCTTCCAACAGTTCTACTGAATTTTAAAAATTTTAGTTATCCTATTTTTAATTTCTACAAGCTCTTATTCTTTCTTGGCCTATTCCATTTTTAGCAATAAAGTTAAGATGCAATGGTTACAATATCTCCATATATCTTTTTGAGATGATTTATAATAACTTCTTCAAGTTTTCCTTTCTTATCTGTATTGCCTCTTCTTCCTCTGCTTTCTTTCTTCCTGTTTCTTTTGGTATTTATCTTTTCTGTAATAGGTTTTCCTTGAATGGTTGATATTGCTTGGTTATCCATTTACATTTTACAGCAAAACACTTATTAAAGCTTAAATAGAAGCTTTAGGTATATTTATAGGGTTTCCACAGGCCAAATATATGGCAGGTCAAATATAATTATTGCTGGTCTTCTTTCTAGGGATTGTTTGGCTCTCCACAAAGAGCATCTATCTCCAATGTTCTGTCTAGGGATGGTTATATCTAAGGGCAGATGAGAGGTGGAAAGGCTGTTTTCACCTTTTGGTTTATAGACTTCTACTTATGATCAATGTAACATCCCAAGCTCATCGTCCTCTGGGCCCTTCTCCCTAATCTCTGAGATTTCTCTGGTTCAATTTCTCTCAAGGATAAACTTTCAGACTCTTTTTTAAAATATTTTATTTATTTATTTGAGAGAGAGAGCATGAGAGAGAGCATGAGAGGGGAAAAGGTCAGAGGGAGAAGAAGACTCCCATTGGAGCTGAGGGCCCGATGCAGGACTCGATCCTGGGACTTGGGAATCATGACCTGAGCCAAAGGCAGTCGTTTAACCAACTGAGCCACTCAGGCACCCAAACTTTCAGACTCTTGCAAGCACAGGAAGTTGGGAGAATTTTGTCTTTTTACTACAAATAGTGGGAGTGCAGACCAAGAACTTGCCTGTTCCTTTGACTTATTTTCAAACAAATCTATTTTCAGCTCCACAGCTCACCACTACCCTATTCATTCCTGCAATTACTTAGCCATTTTCTTATTTACAAACAAATTGGATTGGGTGGCATTTATTTCCATACCACCATCTCCCAGCCGTGACTCCAAAGTTATTTTGGTCTAACTTTCTAAGTCCTTTCTACCTACTTCATAGACTTACTATCTACTACATATAAACACTTGCTATTTTCTCTGCCAACTACCACATATTTAGAGGTCCAGAATCTCTCAGTTTATTCAAAGACTGTATTTCTTACTCTATTCTTTTTTTCTTTTTGAGAACCTCTAGTGGGAGGATACCAGATAATGCTTTATTTATTCCACCATTTGGAAATAAAAGCCCTCATCTATTCAGGACCACACCCTTTCTCTCTGATCTTTTAAGCTATACTCTTTATTTTCTTTCATCTAAAAAGGTAGCCTTTCCCATTACCATCCCCAAACTTTTAAAGGCCCAGTTTTCTCTCAAAATCTCCTCTTTGACCTGTATTTCTCATATTGAAATAGTATTCAGTTCTCTATTTCCTCAAATAGGATTTTCTTCCATCTGCTCCAAATTGCCTCTTATCTGTCCCCTACTTTTAAAATTGTGTCTATTCCTTTAAGGATAAATAACTTTCAATACAACATTCAAAACAGAGTAACTGAACACTACTCACAACAAATTGCTCAAAGGAAGGGAGGGAAAAAAGAGATTACTGTATGTCCAGGCCTATCAGTCACTCATTAAATATTAAACTGATTCCCACATATTTTTCCAGGGTGTTTTAAACTTTAAGAAATGCTTAACGGAGCATCACAGTATGGATGCTCAATGAATTGTAACAAACCAAGCAGGACTCAACTGGTCTGAGTACAAGTTTCTGGGATAAGTTTAACAATAAAAATAGATTTCATTTCCATCCACAATTATGCATTTTATCCACTGCTTTGGAAACTGTACAAGGGGAATTATAAGTTCCACAGTGTCAATAATAAAAAAATCAATTAAAATATATTACATGTTATTAAATAGTTCTGACAGTTGCTTTCATTACTTCACAGATTTATAATTAGCCCTCAGAATACCACTGTGGTCATTTTATATTTTGAATGGACAAACTGAGGCATGAAATAATAAAGTATGTTTTTTAAAAATATATTTGAGAAAAAAACAGGAGAATTAAGAATAATCTGGGCTTGGCTTACCCTCTTGTTTATCAGCCACATGATCTTCCATATAATAGATTCTTCATGGCATCGTTGAGCTTAAAAATCCAAGATATTTTTCACATTAAATCAGATACTTAAATGTAAAAACTGTCTATTTCCTGATGTCTATAATGCCTACTCTGTATTATTAAATATATTTTAATTAAGGACTTTAATTATAAAAATGTCTGGCAGTTTAAAATGTGTTCACACTCTGAAATTATTACATTGCTGGGGCAAATATAATTAAATTTGGTTACACACTAAAACAGAGATCTGGTCATGTATTTTAATTGTGTGTCTATTTTAAAGAACACTTACAATGATTCAAATCCAAGCAATAATTTGTTGAATGTAAGACTATACCATGAACTTCATAGCTGGATGAAAATTATTGGATTCAAAATCATTCAGTTGCCTGCCTGCACGAGCCAGAATTTGGATCAGATTTTTGGAAAATGTGGTCTACTATTAAATCTCTGAGTTGAAACTTAGTAAAGAAAACATAGAGAACTAAAAACTCAATGTGAAGAAGACAGGAAGAATAATACTTTCAAATTATAAAAGAGTTGTGTTACAATGGAAATGATTATCCCTTCAGTATGGGTAGTTCTTGGTTGTACCATAAACCATCTCTCTCTAAACCTACAGCCACACAGTAATGCCTATCCCAGCATGCTGGCAGAAGCATGGAAAAAACCTGCTGCCTTAGAAAGACTCTTACACAGAAGATGCATAAGACCAGTCACAGAGCTGTCATGCCTGTCTGTTCTAGCCTGAGCCTCAAAGACTACAACCTGTTTTAATCAGCCCTTCTCTGGTCTAAACCAGGAAGACTTCATGGCCTTCTTGGTATCCCAGGAGTCCCTTCCCTGGCCAGTGGGAATAACCTGAAATTGCCTCTGGCAGGGCCTTTTCCCTGCACTCACATTTTGGTGGGGTGGGGAGGGTCTCTACTCTGGTTCTGGATTCCCCTCTAAAATTCTATGAGGGCACTGATTACCCAATCTAGCTCCCCTCTGCCCTATTTCCTTGGAGGTGGGGTCCCACTCCCTCCACTAGCTGAGGTCCTCTTTTGGGTAATATCTTTTTTTCTTGATAGATTTCTTAGACAGTCAGCAGAGGTCCCCTTTCAACCTTAATGGATTCCTCTGAACCACTTGCTTCATCACAATACCATCACCTGTGACATGAATGATTATGAAAGCTTACACACAGTGCTTCTTTAGTCCATACTCCATACCATAGCCAGAATGGTCTCTGCTTCTCATATCCTTAAACCTCTTCAGAGGGGGACCCCTATTCCTCTCAGGATAAATCCCAAACCCTTAACTGTTTCTATAATTTCACGTTCTGTCTTGCTCCAACCCACTCTCTATGCTCAAACCCTATTGGGCTATTTATAGACCCCTGAACACAAGTTCCTCCTATTCTCTGGCCTATGGTATTACCACAGCTACAGAGACTTGAGTCTAAAGCACTTCACCCTTGCTCTAGGCTAGTTTTTCTAAAGATCACTTTCCCAAATACCAATTCATCTATAAATTGACACCTCTTAGACATTTAAATTTTTAAAAATACATTCTATTCTTTTTAAGCCATATTTTGACTTTAAGATTTTTCTTGCCCAACTTATCTCATTTCTATTTTTTTTTTAATTGCAGGATTTGAGGCACCTGGGTAGCTCAGTTAGTTAAGCTCCCACTCTTGGTTTCAGCTCAGGTCATGATCTTGAGGTCATAGGATCGAAGCCTGCATAGGACTCCATACTCAGCAGGGAGCCTGCTTGAGATTCTCTCTCTCTCCCCCTATCTCCACTCATGTGCTCACACTCTTTCTCTCTCAAATAAATAAATAAATATTTTTTAAATTGCATATTTTATGGAAAATAAGATTTAAAAAAATTTTTGCAGATGTCTCCTATTGTGTTATATTTACTTTTAAGAACCTTAAGAGCATTCAACACAAGAATTTTTCATTTTTTATCATTTTATTATTTATTTTAGAGAGAGACAGAAAAAACATGAGCAGGAGGGATAGAGGGAGAGGGAGAGAAAATATCAAGAAGACTCTGCACTGAGCACAGAGCCTGATGTAGGGCTCCATCTCATGACCCTGAGCCAAAACCAAGAGTTGATGCTTAACCAACTGTACCATCCCGGCACCCCTTAAAGAACTTGTAAACCAGCAATTCACACTTCTCAGGAGTATACGAAGCAGGAATCACAATAACTTACTGTCTTTTATGTTATTTAGACTTTTTTACTAAAATCAGATAGCCAATATTTGACCAATATTTTAGTTGATGAATATTCTAGGATGAAACCAAGGAAATGCCTAAGAGAGTTGTGGGAACAATCCTAAAAAAAAGAAATGGAGACTGAGTGAGAATTTATTTAACCTAGTATGCAAATGTATAAATGCATTAAATATCAAATTTCAAAGAAAGCATATTTAGATGAATTGACTAGCATTCAAGAATTTTTTGTGTGTATACTATATTTTGATTTTCACTATAGTGCCATGAGATAGATCTCATTATCTTCACTACAAAGAAGAGAAAACTAAAATTCAGACACATTAAGTGAAATGTGTCACACAACTACAATGAATGGAGATAGGATTTGTACCTATGTCTTTCAAGAACTTCATTGCTCTTTTCACTGTGCAGTCCATGAATCTTGACATTTGAATGATGTCATGGGTCCATGAATCCAAATGACAGAGCTGAAAATGTCACCACTGATGTTTGCTTCATTTTTTCATAGTTGGATAACTCAAAAGGAAAACAGATTTGAGAGACTTCTATAGCCATGGGGGAATTGTATCAGGAAAACTACAGTACTGTGTAACAAGCCACCCCAAGCTCAGTAGTTTAAAGGAACAAAAATTTATTATAGCTCACACATGACTGTAGGTCAGCTGGGGCTTGGCTAAGCTAGGCTGGGCTCAGCTGGGGCAGAAGTGCTTTTAGACTGCAATATCTGAGGAGATTCTGCTTTACAGGACAGGTCAGATGAGGCGATTCAGCTGCAGGATGAAAGTCCAGCTTGCTCAAATTTTTTCCTGTTTTATTCTGCAGCTCAGGCTAAAGGGGCAGCTATGACTTGGATGTGCTTCTCAGGACAATGAAAGAGACATAGGAAGGCAAGTAAAAGCTCATGAGCCTTAAGGCCAAGGCTAGAAATGGTGCAGTGTTATTTCCACCTACATGACATTGGACAAAGCCAGGGCTGAGTCCCAAATCAAAAAGAAAAATATACCGTGGATCAAAGAGGCAATCAAAACATGAAGAAGAGGGGCACCTGGGTGGCTCAGTGGGTTAAAGCCTCTGCCTTCAGCTCAGGTCATGATCTCAGGGTCCTGGGATCGAGCCCCGTATCAGGCTCTCTGCTCAGCAGGGAGCCTGCTTCCTCCTCTCTGCCTGCTTCTCTGGCTAATTGTAATCTCTCTCTCTGTGTCAAATAAGTAAATAAAGTCTTTTAAAAAATATGAAGAAGAAAGAGAGGTGAATAAATAGAGCCACCAATTCAATATTCTTTCTAAAACATTGCTTTCTAAGTACCCTCTGATTTGAAAATCTGAGATCAGGTATACTGCTTGGACTGTAAAATAAATTCACCTTTCTTCCTCCCATTTGTCCTTCTGTTTATCCATCCTTCTGACAAACTCTGAAAGCCTACTAGGCAAAACAATACTATAGGCACTGGAAATGTAAAATTAATAAAAAATGTTCTCTATCCTTCAGGTAAGACAGAAACATAAACAATATCTTCATAGCATATGAGAACTTTAATGCAATAAAGGGAGAGTAAATTGGAATAACTTTTTTGGATGTTAGTTTAAAACATAAATCAGAATATTTTTAAAACAGACTTTTCATTTAATATAACTTTTCACCTCGACATTCAGTTAACAAAATAACTGGATAAATATACCCAGGTATACATACAGGGATATTGAATAAATACTGTTTGAAAGATCAGATATCAGGGTGCCTGGCTGGCACAATCAGAATATTCAACTCTTGATCTCAAGATTACTCTCAAGAGTAATCTCTACTTGAAAATAAGATCTTTAAAAAAATTTAAAAGGAGAGAAAATAACTGAAAAGAGCTAAATTCAATAGTATCAGATGGATTTCTGCACAGAAATACAACAATTATTATAAATAGCTATCTCCGGTTAGTATGATTATGAGTGATATTTTTCTTCTTATTTCTGTTTTGCTTCTATTTTGTCTACAATGGACAGGGTCTACTTATATAAAAATAAATTTCAAAATATGACTAAAGAAATAGAACTTGAATTATAGTTTGATTAGAAAAACATAAAAATTAAAGTTGCCAATAACACATAAACAAATAATTAAAGTACAGTGTAATTTTGTTCACAACACTTGCTATATACCAAATACAAAGAAACACTCTCTCAGATGGGCCAGTCCTATAGATACCTTACAGAGGAGATCTCTATTGGAGCCAAACCTAGAAGGATGTGTGGGAGCTTGCCAGGAGAAGAAAGAGCAGTGAGACTATGTCTTCCCGGTAGAAGGGAATTTTTTGTAGAAATAATGAGCAGTTAAGGATATAGAAAGGAATTCCCATCATTATTCAAAAATCTTTAGTGATACTGAGAGACCAAGGAAGATTTGACTGCTTATGAAATTCTTACTATCAAAATTTTTACTAAAATCAATGCATTTTCTAATACAGGAAGTACCAATGAAAGAAAAGATAGCATGTTTTACTAAGTAAATGTGGAGCATTTTAGACTTATGCTATTGAAGAAAGAGTTGTAAATCAAGTGTTCACTTCCTTGTGGTCCTTAATTAAATGTTTGATTCAGCATTGAAAATGTTAGGTAGCTACTGAAAAGACTGTTGATTTGAATAACGCTTTATATTTGAAAATGACAGGTCTCTCATAATAAGACATTCCTCCTTGGGAAAGAAAGATAGAGTTTTTCAAAACCATCGGGTGGATATGTTCCATTTACTGATTTCCATTTCTGGACTTGATTTATAACCATATGATTTCATCAAATTCAAGCTTGACAGAAGAATTTCTGCCAGGCAGATATTTTAGACCAGACCAGATTGCTGGATATCATCAAATTTCAAGATTGTTATGTTTTCCAGCAACTATCCTATTCATCCACACTTTACATGTACTCACAAGCTTTTTCTTTCATTTCTTAGACCTTCTATAGGTGATTATTTTCTTCTGTTAATATATAAACTTGAACTCTTTAGACATCTAGTTTTTCATAAACTCAAGCACATTTTGCTTCTTTCCTCAACCAATAACATTAATGGAAAGAATATGATCTCAAAGCAAAGTTGAAATTGCACTATAAAAATTTTGACACAAATCCTTTTAATTCTAGACCATTTATATTTGATTTGTCTCATTATTTTATGTATGTATCTTATCTCTTTTTACAAAAGATTTGTCACTTCCTTCAATGTAGCACCTGGAGCATATAATTATTTTGTATTTTTGTCCCATTCCCTACCCTCACTCACAGACATATATAGCAATAAACTATGCAATTTGGTGAAGTTGGTGAACTTAGAGAAATTCATGAATACTCTATTCTTCCCACTCTTCTAAAATGTTTTTCTACATATTTTGCATTTTCAACTTCTCTTTTAAAATCTTTTTATCATTTTATTTTTTCCATCATGGTAAGTATAGTTTTTAATCTCCATCCCCTATTTGGCCATTCCCCCTCCACCTCTCCTCTGGTAGCCATCAGTTTGTTTTCCATTGTTAAGAGTCTCTTTCTTGGTTTGTTTCCTTTTTTTTTTTTCTTTGCTTGTTTGCTATTTCTTAAATTCCACATATGAATGAGATCATATGGTACTTGTCCTTCTCTGACTGACCTATTTTGCTTAGCATTATAGTCTCTAGCTCCATCCAAGTCATTGCAAATGGTAAGATTTTGTTCTTTTTTATGGCTGAGTAATATTCCATTATAAATATAAATACACACACACACACACACACACACACACACACACACACACACACACACCTCCTCTGTATCCATTCATCTATATATGGACAATTGGGCTACTTCCATAGGTTTGCTACTATAAAAAACGCTGCAATAAATATAGGGGTACATATTTCTCTTTGAATTAGTGTTTTTGTATTTTGGGTAAATACCCAGTAGTGTAATTGCTGGATTGCAGGATAGTACCATTTTCAATTTTTTTAGGAAACTCCATACTGTTTTCCACAGTGGCTACACCAGTTTGTGTTCTGTTCTCCCTAAGAGTGCACAAGGATTCCTTTTTCTCCACAGCCTCTCCAACACTTGTTGTTCCTTGTGTTGTTGATTTTAGACATTCTGACAAGTGTAAGGTAATATTATGGTTTTCATTTGATTTGTATTTCCTCAACATTTTCAATGTCTTAAAGTTTTCAACTTCAATCCCTATAGGAAAAATCATTTGCAGGTACATTTGCACATAAATTTTATGATATTCCTTGACAGAAAGAGGACTTTTGAGGGAAATATGAAAAAAGAGCCTGAAGAGCTTTATTTTATAATAAAGCACACACACAAACAGGCAAAGTAATTTAAAGCTCTTTCTTTAAATGGCTTTTTAATTACTTTTGTATTTCACTTATTTCTCATTCTCTTTAGAGCAATAGTTTCTAATTTTTGCTGGACATAAGAATCATTTGAGATGTTATTAAAAAATACCAATACTCAAGCCTCACCCCAAGCAACTGATCTAAATCTATGCAAGGAAGCCCCTAGCATGAATATTTAACATGTCTCCTAAGACAATTCTAAATGTAAATTGTAGGGGTCAAAGTCATAATTACTGAATTAGACTTCACCAAAATTAAAAAAAAAGATTTTAACTTACTCAAAGAAAATGAACTGATATTTAAATTAATCTTAGGGAACAACACAATCCAATAAATATGTTGAGATTGCCAATTAAACAAAAGGTACAGAGTGAGTCAACAGGAACTTTAAGAGTGGGGTTTCCAATATTATCATTCCAAAGAAAAGTCTATCTGCTCAGCCTTATCAGTCCACTTGTTCTCTCAATTTAGAACCATAACATCCAGACTTCCTCAGTTGTCTGATTTTCTTAAACTTAAACAAAATGGCTGAATTCACCAGATGTTCTGTTCGCAGATTAACCAGGTGATCTGGCATCAGACTCAGCCTCCATGTCAAGATGAACTGGTAGCCTGCCAAAGCATCTCCTCCACCTAGAGTCCTTTTCAAAAGGTTAAAATCATAGCAGGGCTGAAACAATACTGCTAACTCTAACAAAACAGGCCAGAAAAAAACCCAAGAAGGAAACTGGGCTCCCAACTTCAGATCTTGACCTCTGTACCATTCTATTCAATGTGAACCTTTATATTTTTCTTTTTCCAATGCTCCTTCTTCTGAGATGATATACCCTCTGGCTTCAGATTACAAAAAACAAAAGCAAAAACCAAAACCACTTTTTCTTTTACCCTAATGTTTTCTCTAAGTTTTATCTATTTCTTTGAAATATCTTAAATGCTATGGTTATTTCAACTAGTAATTGTGTTTTTACATCATCTCTGAGAATGGCACGTAGTTCAGAGAAAAACAGCCAAAGTAGTTCAGTGTTTTTGGCTTATTGTTTGAATATCTGAAAGCATTGCAGCTGGAAAGAATTCCATTAATTTGTGGCTAGCACCGATACATCAGCCTTAAGAGCTTCCAAGTAAACACAGGGAAATTGGCATTGCTATCTTGTGGCAAGAACCAAAGAACAGAGTGGTACAGAGTTCTCCAAGAAGGAAACATTAACCCAGATGTGAACAAGACAATGAACGAATTGTTCATTGGAACTTTTCAACCTTTCAGCTGTGAGCGACAATTATAATCACCAAAGCATCCAAACACTCAAAGGAGACTTAAATCTGAAAATTACCCATCATGGCGCAGGCACAATTATGTCTCCATAGCTCCATGAAGTACAGGAGTCCAAATTTAACTTAGACACTTAAAAAAATTAAGCTTCTCTTTAGAAGAAACCCAGAAAGCCATGTGGTCATGTGTAATGTGTGCACGTGTGTGCGTCCACCACCCCCCACACCCTACATTTAAAAACAACTGGCATTTATCTTCAAGAATCAACTCTTCATACTTATTGCATAACACTCCTTTCACTTCTAATCAGAAAGGCAATCTTTCTTCTAACATAGTAAATATAATTTATTTGCAAATCTACCAGAAAGGATTACAGTGGACTATTTTAGGCCTCTGACTTCAGAGTTTTGTAGTATCGTAACTTTTTTTGCCCTGCCAAGGGACAGAAGTGTTTGTGTTTTCCTTGTCTAAATGCTAAAGTTATAAATCATGTGTTTCATTAAGTATCTTAAATTATTTTAAACAGCGACCATATAATCAGATGATCTCTATTTTGAAGTGTGCAATTACACTTTTGCTCTCTTAGAGTTTCTCTATTATGTAAATCCCAAATCAGATTCTTTCAATGCTCTCCTCTTAACTGGTTGTCTTTCTTGCATCATTAACGGTTCAGCCAAAGTGTTCCTTCCCATGTGCCATAGGGAAGGTCAATTCTGGCAGCATTTAACCAGCAATATGAATGAAATTATTTTAACATCATTTTTCTACATATTCCATTAGAAATCTCTCTGATGTTGCCTTGCTACATATACTAAAAGAACAACAACAACACTTGATTGATTGTATTATCTATATATCCTCTGGAAACTGTTCTAAAGTTATTAACTGTTAAAAAAAATCAAGTATATAAAACATCTTTACTGATTTTGACCAACTGAATGTACGTACAAATCATTTTAGGATTGATTTTAGATATGAATAAAGAGATAATATAAAATATATTAAAATAGAATGTTTATGAAAATGAAAGGAATGAGCTTTTAGAAAAATGAAAGAAAATGACTACTACAAATATTATAGCTTAGAGAACAGCCAGTAATTCTTAATTCTTGTAAGTCAGGGCATAATAACTGATTCTGATAATATCTAGTACATTATTACTTTGTTTTAAAACAACTTTTTATGCACAAGTTCCTAGTTATAAACACAATTCTGTAGGGGCTTTGGCCCATAAATATTTCTGTACAATTGCTCTTCTAAGAAAAACAGAATGAAAAATCTAAATAAATTTCACATCTTATAATATTATACTAATTCAAAGCTACAGGCACAAATTATTTCACCTTATTTTTATGAGCAAGAACCGGACCACAGTAAAAGAATTCTCTGTACTGTTTTCTTCAAATTTTGGTGTGGAAAAAACAAAATACTTCTTGTTATTAAATGTAGCAAGCCCACATGAATGTTATGGTAAATCAAATAACTATATTTCCAACCCTTTATCATGAAATTAATAAAATGTTATTTGTAGGAAAGATTACATGCCCAGTAAGTTTTATGTGTGAAGTCTTAGGTTTGACTTTCTTCTTATAAATTAGACACAATACTTGTGTCAGAGGGATGTACAAATAATGGATGGCTATTGCAGTTCAGGAATCATGAGTACCAACATTTCCAAAATTCTATGGCTTCCTGAAAATTCCATTATTTCCAAAAACTAAGCCCATGTGACTGAGGAAACTGTGTTAATGGTGGATTTCTTTTTTATAATCCTTGCATAAATTGTGAATATTGGTTTTTGTGTACAATTCATAACACACAATATTATAGATTTTCACCCCAAAACTTTAATATAAAATATAGCTTACAATTATTGGAAATTAAGACATTTTCCTCTTGACATTTTGTAGGAAGTGAATCTCCCTTGTATGTCTTTCCATAAGAGTATTTTCAAAGATAAAGACGAAGGCAGTAATTTTCAAACTTTTGACTGGTGGCCAACGCAAAAAGGACGCTGAATTTTTTTTTGGGACTGGGTACATGCATACATGTATATATATAATTGAAACATAAGTTTAACAAAGTAAAACTCTCCCTTACTACCAGTGCTACCCTTATATTTTCTATTCCACTTCATTTATTTCTGTTATCAGTTATTCTGGTTTATTTTTATGTACTGATTATGACCCACAATATTAATTTTATGAACCATCTATGGTTCCCCACCCAGAGTTTGCAAAACTCTTCCCTAAGAAAAAGAATCTTGCCCACGTCTGCTCTGTGATGGGGGAGGGAAGGCCTTCTGTACACACTGATGTCCCTGTCAGGCGTTCCATTATGTTCAGGACCCCAAAAAGTCTAGGCCCTTAACAGAATCTACAATCTAGGCCCTTGACAGAAAATATAAGTGCAAAATCACTGTTGAGCAATATATAAAATCTTGTAAGAAACTACATTTGTGGAGATTATCTGAAGGACAGGCGGACCATTCATGTGAATGGATAATCTTTGACATCTACCTCTGAATTAAGCCACACCAAAAAAATTCATAAAGTGATTTTCATCAAGGATCCATCAGCATATCCCTCTGAGAGAAACTGAGAGAATCAAGCAACAGGAAGAAGTGTGTCTAACCTAGGGATGAGCTGGTCCAGGGCACCTAACACTTTGATGTGCACAAATACTCAGGAGAATCCTGTTAAAGTGCTGATTCTGGTTCAAAAGAGCTGCAGTAAACCCTGAGATTCTGCATTTTTAGCAAATTCCAAGGTGAGGCCAATGCTGTTGGTACAAAAAACAGTTTGGGCAACAAGGGTCCATATAAAATAGCTATTCCTAAAATTGGGCATTCTAGTTTTTTGACAGTATTTGAGATAATTATTTTTGGGACATTTATCAGGAAGAACTGTTCTTTTCTTCATCAATTGCTTTGTATTGGGGAGAAAAATAAATTAGACTTATTCCTGGATCTATGTTATAATAGTTTTTCTTTTCTTTCTCAATTATTACCAATCTACATTCTGATTCTGCCTCTCACTTGCATGTACTGTTAAGAATTACTTCGTATATTTTAAAATAAAACATCAACGGCATAACATTGTTCAAGATTCTAGGATTTCCAGGAGAGCTGAGTCAGTGTTCACAGATCCATGGTCTGTGCTCCAGCAAATTTCTGAGTGGTGTTTCTCACCAGCACCTAGTCCTGATGAACTTTTCATGAATGCAAGTGAGAGCCTCTTTGACAGAGGCCAACTTGCCACCTAGCCTGCACCCAATATTAGAGCCTTGAGCCTCTACAACGAAAGAAGGAATATGGAAGAAAGAACCTCACTCTTCTTCACTTGAGGGTGTTGGGCATCCAATGTAACTAGTTTGAGATCTCCATTTCCCAAACACCAGAATGGGAAAACACTACTTCCTCTATTGGATTTTCAAATGAAAGCATGATTAGAGTTAGACAAAAATTATGTATGCCTTTAGTCCAGGACATGAAAAAAATGAATCAATTTTATTTATTACAAGGGTAATTGCTCTGTAATTTTCTGCTGTGGTTAAAATATTATCTGTACAAAGACTTAAATTTAAAATGACTTTTAAATTGAGTCTGAATTGATAGCAAGCATCAAAAGCTCATAAGTTTTCATTTTAACAGTAAATAAAAGGTATAGTGTTAGGGAAAAGAACAGAGGAAGGAATTATTTCTAGACACAAACCTCAGTGACAACTTAAATTCATATACCTATCTTTTAGGTACAAAACTGAGAGATATTTCTATAGGTGAAATGTATGTCGGCCATGTTTCTGTTCTTTAAAAAGAAAAAGCATAGTAGAATGCACTTATGGGAATTATGAAATAGTCTTTTGAGTATACTTTGTGTAAGTCAGATTCTTACCCAGTTCTTGCTATTCCCAACCAGTTCAACATTAGAGAAATACTACCAAGAATATGACTTTAAAGAAAAAGAATAATATGACCAGCCTGTCCTTTTTAACTTGGAGAAGGGAATATTCAAAGGAAACTGAAAAAGTCTTTATTTTCCAAAGAGTTGCCTCCATAGTGATTGGCATGCAGTTGATCCTATTCCCCATAGAAATCGAAATGGGAAACAGAATTAGAAATAAAAAATAATTTATCCCAGTGGAAATGGATGGAAACAAGCTGCTGGACCCATAAGTTCTGTGAAGGGACAGTCTATAGGCTGGACTCTTCTTCTCATTAGCATAATGGGGCCATGACATTAGCAACCAGGATGCCCTTGAGAATACTTCTCCATTTCAATTTCTGCCAAAGAAGGAAGTTGGGCTCAATATCTAAGATGTGACATTCCAGATAAGATACCACCCTGATGTTCAACAATCCAGTGTAGACTAGATCAGGAACTCTCAGCGAACTAGGGTTTTGTTTTAACCTAGCAACATCTCATACTTCATGTCACTTACACACACTTACACACACACACACGCACACGCACACAATGTGCACATGTACCAACATAGCCAAGATAAAATAACACTTTCCACATGAACTTAAGAAAACCTTATAATTGTTCTCCATCTTCCTAATCTGTAAAATGAGGGTGTTGGATTAGATTAGATCGACTTTATAATCTCTTCTAGCTATAATGATATATCAGCTAAGTGACCCCAGAACAGGACGTATGTGGGGAAAGGTGCATGTGGTTCTTAAAGATAGGACTCTATGAGCACTCCAATGAAATGTCATAATGGCCCTATTATGACATCCCTAAAATTCTCCCTGGTCCTTAAGCCCAGTGAATACTGCATAGTAATGCTTTATTTTGTCAAAGTACACAAGGTTCTTTGAAGCTTAAGCTTGGAATTGGCCCATCACCACTTCCACTGCCTTCTTTTCGGCCAAAACAAGTCACGAAGTCAAATCAGACTTAAGGGGTAAAAAAACAGACACCTCTCTCGATGAGTGGAGATTCCAGTGCATACTGCAAAGAAAGAGCTTGGGCACACGGCAGGGTGGAGAATCAGGGATATTTTTGCAATCTATCCATGCATTATATAACCATTACCAAAAAAACTGCATACCGCTAATAAATGTCTTTATCTTTATTAGTAGGGCTTCCAACCTCATTTTTTAAATCCAAAAGGACCCATATTCCATTCCAAATACTGATATATGCATAGTTGTAAATTATGCAAATAGCCTAACTCATGGATTCATTTCTTTTTATTGTTCAAATTATGTAAGTTCTATCAGTATTCTCCACCCCTGAATCACCACAGTATTCCCCACCCACAGTATTCCCCATCCCAGACAATCACAGTACTCCCCACAGTATTTCCCACTCCTGAGTATTCTCCTCTTGACTTTTGGGGATGATGAAGTAAAAATCATCAAATCTTACTGTCCAATATATTTTTCTGCAATCCAGGCAAAGAGATATGTACCTGGGCCATTTCAAGATCTCATTCACCTGGAAAATTAATGGTCAGCCAAGGGGTGTGGGAAGGAGTGGTAAGGGAATTGGTCTAAGCCCCACTTTGATTTCTGCAAGGTCTCTCATGTTTTCTTTAACCTCACACATTCACTGGCATCTGTAAGACAAATCTTCCACTTTCCTTTTTGAATTAAAAATTAAAGTTCCCAGGGGAAATTATGCAATGGGAAATTGACACTTCAGTAAACTTGGCTCACACATTTTATTGATTATGGTAAATCTAATTATTGCAATAAATCCTGAGAAAACCAAAAAAAAATATTATCCTTTTCATGCTCCAGTGGTATATATTCCTTTCTATTAGGGTAATACCTATCTGATTAGAATCTACTTCCTCAAAAGTAATAAATAAATCAGGGAATCATACTAAACTAAGTTTGCCTCAGTTGTCTTGCAAAATCTTGACTTTTTAACTATTTTTGTTGACTGGTGGACATGAAATATAATAACACCTTAAGTACTCAAATAAGCATTAAAGTTTTATGAAAATATAATGCATGAACATTTTAAACTAAAAGGAAAAACCTAATTACATAATTGTTGCTACTTAGAACTCTGGATTCCGGTTTCTTTTTTCATTTACTATTTTTTGTGGGTTTTTTTTTTTAATAAAAAATACTTGAGTTGTGCCTAATGTGAATCTTATTTTCTTTGTTGCAATCATTTTGGGATCAGTGACCTGTAAAAAGTCAGACCCTTGGACTTAGAAAGCTTCATTTCACTTCTTATCCTGGGACTGGCTGATGTGCGTTTTCTCTGCCCTCTGGCCTACGTCTCTCCACGGCTCCTCATCTTCCTGCAGGTCACATCAAGAGGCCATGCCCTGAGGTTGGGAAACAAGGCTGACAAACAAGGTCCACCAGAGGTGAGGAGACCCCGTTCGTTCACCAGTGTTAGAAGTTTAATCTGCTCTAGGATGCAAATCCTTATCTTTGAAACACAAATAATTTACTTCCTTTCCTCTTTTTTTTCCCCCCTGAAATAGAAGGAAAAACACACTGGAAGTCAATTTTATTGACTCTTTGACAACCAAAGCAAGCAAGAAAACCCTCCAAGCTATTCTAGATACCTAGATGTGGAAGGTCAAAAATAAGTATTTAACTGAAAGTTCTTCCAAGGCAAATATCTATATAGTAGTACAGGTCGCTGATTCTAGATTCAGTTAAGATAACTTTGACACTTAACTTCTTTAGTCCCTCAAACTTTCTACCACAAATAATGTTGCTTTTACCTGTTTCTCAAGGATGCATTTTTCAATAAGGTGAATAATAACAAATAAGTGAGAGCAGGTTGAAGCAGAATATAAGGCATGAAATACATTCATATTATATACATTCAATAAGGCATAGTAGAGTCTAAAACCATAACTAGACCCCATTCCTAGGTCAACAACTTATAAAAATGTTACTTAGCATTTTTGAACCTCAGTTTCCTCATCCATGGGAAGACAATAATAACACACATGAGTATAAAATAATGAGAAAAGCACTTTGTATTTTTTATACTGTTTTAAAGTATAAAGATATTATCTGTTGGAATTGAGAAGTGTTGGAGCCCAATTCAAAGGACCTGACAATGGAGGATAATTTAAAATGGCACAACAGCAACCATGCCCCTGGAGGCATACTTTACTCTCCAAAGTCAGGATAAAACAGACTCTTCTTGTGTCTATTATGAAAATACTGACTTATGTATGAGTTGGATTCTTCAAAAAAAATTATAGAAGTCACTCAATATTCAGTTTGATTTTTGGAGGGTTCACAGAGGTAAAGAAGTGGATCTTGGCCAGTATCTTTATAGTTAATGGAGAAATAAATGAAGTAATCATATCTCCCAAAGTAATGGCAATATAGGCTGCAACTTATCGGTTTTTGATTATTTTCAATTAGCATTTATCATCTAGTATGTAAAAAGATTCTTAATAAATATTTTAGACTAGTACCCAGTGTTAATATTGTTTTTTAATGGTAATTTCTATTATTTTTTTCTTTATTAATCTTTTTCTCTCTTTTCCACTTTTCACATTCTTAAAGCAGGACCATTTTTGAGATTCTCATAATTCCTACAAGTTAAAAGCTGTGCCACATTTATTCCTTTTTAAGGTGCTACAAGTGTAACTATAAAAAAACTGTTGTCTTCCCCACTCAGAACTCGAGAACGCATATTGGATTTGGTACAGTGTTAGTGAAATATTCTGCAGTTGTCATAACTAGGAGTTGGCTTTTTCTTTTATTATGTTCAATTAGCCAACATTAGTTTTTGATACAGTGTTCAACAATTCATTAGTTCCATATAACACCTAGTGCCCTTCTTAATACCCATCACCCAGTTACATCTCCCCCAACCCCCTTCCTTCTGTAACCCTCAGTTTGGTTCCTGGAGTCCAGAGTCTCTCGTGGTTTGTCTCCCTGTCTGATTTCTTCCCATTCAGTTTTCCCTCCCTTTCTCTGTGGTTCTCTGAGCTATCCCCTATATTCCACATATGAGTGAAACCATACGATAATTGTCTTTCTCTGCTTGACTTATTTCACTTAGCATAATCCCCCCCTAGTTCCACCCATGTAGATGCAAATGGTGGGTATTCATCCTTTCTGGTGGCAGAGTAATATTCCATTGTATATATAGACTACATCTTCTTTATCCATTCATCTGCTGAAGGGTATCTTGGCTCCTTCCACATTTTGGCTATTATGGGCACTGCTGCTATGAACATTGGGGTGAATGTGCCCTTTATTTTCACTATGTCTATATATTTGGGGTAAATACCTAGGAGTGCAATTGCTGGGTCGTAGTGTAGCTCTATTTTTAACGTCTTGAGGAACCTCCATACTGTTTTCCAGAGTGGCTGTACAACCTTGCATTCCTACCAACAGTGTAAGAGTGTTCCCTTTTCTCTACATCCTTGCCAAGACTTGTTTCCTGACTTGTTAATTTTTGCCATTCTAACTGTTGTAAGGTGGTATCTCAATGTGGTTTTGATTTGTATTTCCCTGATGGCTAGTGATGTGGAACATTTTTTCATGGGTCTGTTAGCCATGCCTGTTCAGGTCTTCTGCCCATTTCTTGACTGGAAATGCCCATTTCTTGACTTTCTTTTTTGTTTTTTGGGTGTTGAGCTTGAGTTCTTTATAGATCTTGGATACCAGGCCTTTATCCACAATGTCATTTGCAAGTATCTTCTCCCATTCTGTGGGTTACCTCTTAGTTTTGTTGACTGTTTCCTTTGCTTTGCAAAAGCTTTTTATCTTGAAGTCCCAAAAGTTCATTTTTGCTTTTGTTTCCCTTGCTTTTAGAGACATGTCTTGAAAAGAAGTCTCTATGACCAATGTCAAAAAGGTTACTGCCTATGTTCTCCTCTAAGATTTTGATGGATTCATGCCTCACATTTAGGTATTTCATCCACTTTTTAAAAGATTTTATGTATCCATTTGAGAGAGAGAGCATGAGCGGAGAAGTGGGACAGAGAGAGAGGGAGAAGCAGGCTCCCTACTGAGAAGGGAGCCTGGACACAAGGAGCTTGATCCCAGGACCTTGAAATCATGACCTGAACTGAAGGCAGACACTTAACTGACTGAATCACCCAGGTGCCCCTGGATATTGGCTTTGAAGAGGAAATTAAATGTCCCTCTGAAGTTTAAGATGAGATGACAGTCAAAAGCCAATGTCAAATATATTTTTAATTACTTTTACTCTAATGTAAATGGAAAAACAAAAGTTCCACTAATTTCCATATTCATAAGGACAATAAAACACAAATTTGAGATGACATTTAAAATCACAAGAATCTGCTAAAGTCTTTGCTGGAAAGAAATGACTGTCTAGAATGAGGCTTTGTCAATGTACCTATCAGTGCATGTTTCCCTCAGCTGCCTTGCTAATCACAGATACTGTTAAAATGCTATTTGAATTTTATATTTCTCTTCTACTTATGATGTTTTCTGTTACACCTCATTTGTCCTACCCCTTGGATAATTGGTCATGCAACTGATCTTATTGTGACCTAGAATACTAGTTTTTCAAATATAAGTCTAGAGTACTAGTATCCCTTCCTTCCCTACCTCAGACACTGTCCCACCTTACCATAAGATGCCATCATAATTCCAGTCAATCATTATTAGGAAGCATATAACCCAGAAATGAATAGCACACAACCTTGACTAAAATACATCACAGCGACTATGCCACAGGGCCATCAGTTCCCATTCTATGGTCCCTTCTGTGTGAATGCTATTGCTCATTTCTTGGAACCAACTGAAGCAAAATGACCTAATAAAACTTTCATGGCAGAAACAAAATAATAGCCACAGCATTTCAACTAAATTGCCCTAATGTATCACTAACAAAGGCTTGTTAGTCTTAAAATCCAATTTATCTGTTCAAACCCATTTGTTCCTCTTTGTGGAGAGTTCTTTTTGAAGTTCTTTGGAGGTCTGGAACTAGAGGAAACAGCAGTACTCGGAGGAGTAGGACAATAACTTTCTAAGTAACCAATTACATCTCTGGCATTACTGAAATAAATCTTACTTGGTGAAGATTTAAGAAACTTTGTGTGAGTGATGAAGCTAATAAGATGTTTCTGTTCAGTGAAATCATGCTAAAGGGCATGCTTAGCTAGCAGGCTCTTAACCCTAGCACTCAGCTTCCATGGCATTTTGGTGGCAGGTCTTCTCTTTCAGTTCCATTGTTTTTCTTCCACATTAACTGCTGGCCGTAGAACAAGCTGAGAAAAACAAAAGCCATAACACTCCATGTAGAGGCGTCTCTACGTGTGTGAAGTTAACTGCCTCCGGTCGGTATGTTAAGTTGGCCATAGGCCATCTGATACTTCTACCATGCCTAAGGAAATGGTGACTTTTCTCAGAAATAGCTCTGGATGAGGAAAGAGAGTCCATGACTTCCCATTAATTCATTACAAGATCTCAAAGTGATAATTTAACTTCTTATGGTCTTATTTTCTATTTGAAAAACAGAAAACAAATGCATATCCTTCAGCCCATGTGCTGGACTGTTCTGAAGTTTGAGTTATGGAAAGTGTCTTGGAAATTATAAAGACTTGAGTAAATGCAATATATGAAAATATCACCTGGTCATATTCACTTCCTGCCAATATTATATTTAGTCTTTTTACAAAGGGGATTAGTCATATTCTGTGTAATGTTAAAATCCTCTTAGAATCCACTATATGAAAGAAGCAAGCCTTTTTCGATATGATGAAATTTCAACTAATTTTGTATAGGTGACTTTCTCTTAAATCGGTCTTTACAACACACTTTTTTGACTATCTACAAATTAAATATTTTAATCTGGCTTTGTCTTTCTTTCTGTTCAATGCACCTAGACTAATATTTCTATTAGTCCAACATACCATTCATTTTCCTTAGAGTAAAATCCTTTTCAACTCATTCATATCCTAATGAAAGTTCAGTAGGTGATTTCTAAATCACATTTCTCTTTATCTATTCATCATCCTATTTCCTCATTTTCTCTCATTCTTTCACACATCTGCAGAATGGATCCAGCATATTCTCACTTACATCTTGGAGCTCATTTCCCAGCAGCAAGAGGTTTAGTGTTTCATTTCAGGTTCTGCATCTCACCCCCTTAGCCTCTCAACAGCTCCTGCTCCCGAGCTGTCTATTTCATCTTCACAGTCACATATAATATAAATTATTTGCAACTTCACATGGGAGGTTCTTCCTGTCTTATCTTTAACATTTGAGGAACCTCATTTAAGTGATATTTCTCACTAATTAGTGAAATAAGACAAGGGGTAAATTAAGGACTGAGTGGAGGGTCGGATGCAAGCATTGTCCTGGATCTCAGAGAGCAGGTGTGCATATTTCTTCCCTTGCTATAACAAAAGAGTTATTTAAATGGTTGTTTAAGGTCTAAAACTTCCCCTCAAGTTCTCGAGACCATAAGAATATCTGACACATAGGCATTATATTAGTTAGCTCTGTCACCTCCAATAAGAGGCAATTCATGGAGTGTACTAACTAACACACAGGATCTTTTATATGCTTTGAATAAGAAACAGTATTGAGTCATCCAAGCTGCTTGATTTTGCAGTTTAGAGGTGTCAGTTACTAAACTGCAGTGATATCAGGCACGTGCACAGGGAGAGCGTATTGTTAAGTATTTTTATAAGGAATTAGTCAAAGTAATTGCAGGCTGTAAAGAGACTGTTACACAACCTCATTACATGTTGTAAACACTTCATCACATGACATCTTTCCATGTCATAAATACATCATCAGAGACTATTATGTTCTCTAATGATGATTTCTTGCATTCAATCATCATACAAAAATGAATAAATGCCTAAGGAGAACATAATCTGTGTAGTTTTTCATTGCTATGATAACTCCATCTCTAGAATTTCTTATGATATCCTGTATATTTACAAAGGCTGTTATACAGCATGTAGATAAGTGTTTTTGCTCTTTGATCCTTATTCTTAAAACCACCTTTAGCTAAAGTTAATAAAATCTGGCCTGACCTATACAGTTTGTAAAGATATTTACAGAAATTAGAGGAAGAGGAAATGAAGAAAGAAGAAGAGGGGAGATAAGGAGAAGGAGGAGGAGGAGGAAATAAAAAAGAACAGTTTAAAACTATTTAAAATAATTGTGTTTACACAGCTCTATTTGTGTTTGTGTACACATGTGTTAATTCTTTCAGACATGTTTGACTTTAGACATGCTTTACAATTAAATAATAGAACTGATCATTAGACAATAGAACTGATCATTCTCTATAATTAGGGTTTTAATGTTAATTTTAATTTATTCTCTAGGACCACATGTGATATATGATCATTAATTCATAATTTCTACTTTTTTGCACTACTCCTTTCTAAATCCCATTTCTTAGAGAATGGAACAGAGGAAAACAGCTATAAAATAAAAGAAGACTAAAGCAGTGTTTTCCAATCTTATTCTATGAAGCCATGCATTATTCTTAGGTCTCCAAAGCCTCTTAGAGATGAGGCTAGTGGGCCAAGCAGTCTTGATACCATCTCCTACCTCAACCATGGAAACTCCATTTATATCTGTTTTCTAATTTGGGTATTAGAATATAAAACCCACTGAACTAAATAATACCCATATTTCTTTGAGCTTTAAACTCCCATGATCTCTTATTTTTGTATGATTACCCGGGACTATCATGGGATGGTGGTAGCAGGAAAGAGGAAATTTCAGGTGGACCCTTGGCCCAAGTCTCCCATTCACTGAAACATATAAATCTAGACTTATGATGTTATCACCAAGTGGAGTCATAGGTAGCCATTGTGTTTGTGTGTGCCCCTGTCTAAGTCTTTATTTGTTAAACACAAACATTTAAATATCTCATAATTACTGTGATCTTGAATTGGCACTGCCTCATTTTCAATTGTACCAGGGACCTCAAACCATAGAAATTGATTATTCATTTCTTAACCTCTGAGGGGTTGTGATGATCACCCAGCAATATCTTGGCAAAATCAAAGATACGCCTTCCATCTTCGGAGTCTAGGAAATCATCCAAAGGACTGTGAACTCCCTTAACTAATCAGATCATTCTCCAGTAAAAACAGGGTTCTCCTTAGGGGCTGAGAATTGTATGTACCACCTCACTAGGTTTATTCACTTAATCCTTAGAATGGCCTATTGTTAGCTATTATTTTCCCAATTTTCAGAAGACAAAGGTGAGATTTAGAGAGACTAACCAAACCAAAATCAAACATAGTAAGTGGCACTGTCATTCAAACCCAGTCAGGCTGCTTCTACACACCAAGAGAGTAATTATCAAGTTCTATTTGTATGAATGTTAATAAAAATTATTCCTCTTTTCCCTTTGGAATATATGGCAAATGGCCAAGATTTAAATAATCCACAAAAGGGAGCAATTTGCTTTTTGATATTTATGTGCTTTTGTGTTAGTCCCTCTAATTGAGGACAGTAAAATGAAACAAAAATTTAAGTTTAAAATTAATTTTCTAAAATTCATGAAAATAAGTATAAAAAACTTTAAATAACTAAACATCCAAATGATGTTTTTGGTTAAGTTTGCAATTATCAATCTTAAAAGTACACTAATTATTTTGGAATTCTATACATTTATATATGTATGCATGTATATATATATATAGGTATATTTTTATGTATATATACATACAAATGTATACAAAAAGTATACCTACATATATACATACATACATAAAATAACCTAATAACATAGTAAAATAATTTAAGGAAATTCATTTAGATGTAGCATAGAAACTTCTGAATAAAAAGAATCGATATTCAGAATACAGGGAGAAAAAAAAAACAGCCTCAATTCAAAAATGGGCAAAGGATCTGAATAGACATTTTTCTCGAAAGACAATACACAAATGGTCAATAAGCACATGAAAAGATGCTTGACTTTCAAAAAAATCAAAGTCATATCATGCATCTTTTATGGTTGCAATGCGATGAAACTAGAAATCAACCACAAGAAAAAAATTTGAAATGAACAAAAATATATGGAGGTTAAATAACATACTATTAAACAATGAATGAGTCAACTAAGAAGTCAAAAATCACATAAGAACAAATGAAAATGAAAACACAAAGGTCCAGAATCATTGGGATGAAGCAAATGTAGTTCTAAGAGGGAAGTTTATAGTCATACAGGTCTACATCAAGAAGCAAGAAAAATCTCAAATAAGCACTCTAACCTTATACCTAAAGGAGCTATGAAAGAACAAACAAAATGCAAACACAGAAAAAAGGATGGAAATTATATATGTGTGTATATATATAATATATATAAGCAGAAATAAATGATATAGAAACTAAAAAAGCAATAGACCAGATCAACGAAACCAGGAGCCAGTTCTTCGAAAAGATCAACAAAATTGATAAACCTGTAGAAAAACTCATTTAAAAAAAAAAGAGAGAGAGAGAGAGAGGACCCATATAAACAAAATTACTAATGAAAGAGATAAAAAAAACCACCAACACCACAGAAATACTAACAACTGTAACAGAGTATTATGAAAACTTATCTCCTACCAAACTGGGTAATTTAGAAGAAATGGATAAATACCTAGAAACATACAACCTACTAAGACTAAAACAGGAAGAAAAAGAAAATCTGAACAAATCAACCACCAGAAATTAAATTATATCAGTAATCAAAAAACTCCCAAAAAACAAACATCTAGCTCCAGATGGCTTCACAGGAAACTTCTAGCAAACATTTAAAACAAAGTTAATACCAATTATTTTAAAACTATTCCAAAAAGTACAAAAGGAAGAAAAACCACTAAATTCATTCTATGATGCCAGTATCACCCTGATACCAAAACAAGATAAAGACACCACAAAAAAAAGAGAGAACTGCAAGCCAGTATCTCTCAGGAATATAGACGCAAAAATTCTCAACAAAGTATTAGCAAACCAAGTCCAACAATACATTAAAAAAATCATACAACACAATCAAGTGGGATTTATTCCTGGGATGCAAGGGTGGTTCAATATTTGCAAAACAATGTGATACATCATGTCAATAAGAGGAAGGATAAAAAGCACATGATAATTTCAATAGATGCAGAAAAAGTATTTGACAAAGCACAACATCCATTCATGATAAAAACCCTCAGCAAAGTAGGTCTAGAGAGAACATATCTCAAAATAATAAAGGCCTCAAGAAAAACCCCCAGCCAACATCATACTCAATCTGAAAAACTGACAGCACTTCCCCTAAGGTTAGGAACAAGACAAAGATATCCACTCTCACCATTTTTATTCAACATAGTCCAAGTCTGAGCCACAACAATCCCACAAGAAAAAGAATACAGGGCGTCCAAGTTAATAAGAAAGAAGTAAAACTTATACTATTTGCAGATGACATGATACTGTGTATAGAAAACCCTAAATACTCCACCAAAAACTATTAGAACTGATAAATGATTTCAGTAAATTTGCAGGATATAAAATCAATGTACAGAAGTCAATTGTATTTATATACAGTAATAATGAAGCAGAACTTGAAATTAAGAAAAAAATCCCATACACAATTGCACCAAAACCAATAAAATATCTAGGGATAAATCTAACCAAAGAGGTGAAAGACCTGTACTCTGAAAACTATAAAACACTGATGAAAGAAACACAAGATGATGCAATGAAATGGAAAGACATTCCATGCTCATGGGTCAGAAGAACAAATATTGTTAAAATGTCTATACTACCCCCCAAAACTACAGATTTAACGCAATTCCTATCAAAATATCAACATTTCTCACAGAACTAGAAAAAAATTCTAAAAATTTGTATAAAATCACAAAAGACCTAAAATAGTCCAAGCAATCTTAAAAATGAAGAACAAACCTGGAGGTATCACAATTCCAGATTTCAAGTTATATTACAAAGCAGTAGTAATTAAAACAGTATGGTACTGGCATAAAAATAGACACATAAATCAACAGAATAGAACAGAATACCCTGAAACAAATCTAAACCCAAATACAGTCAATTAATATTAGACAAAGGAGGAATGAATCCCAGAAGAGAGCACAGGCATTAATCTCTGACATTAGCCATAGCAACATTTTTCTAGGTATGTCTCCTGAGGCAAGGGAAACAAAAGCAAAAATAAACTGTTGGAACTACATCAAAATAAAAAGTTTCTGACCAGTGAAGGACACAGTCAACAAAACAAAATAGCTGATGGAATGAGAGAAGATATCTGCAAATGACCTGACCAATAAAGGGCTGGTATCTAAAATATATAAAAGAATTAATACAGCTCAATACCCAAAAAGAGCAATTAATCCAATTACAACGTGGGCAGAAGACATAAGCAGACATTTTCCTAAAGAAGACATCAGACAGCCAACAGACACATGAAAAGATGTTCAATATCACTTGCATCATAAATATGCAAATCAAAACTACATGAGACATCAACCTCACACCTGATAAAATGGCTAAAATCAAAAACACAAGAAACAAGTGTTGGCAAGGATGTAGAGAAAAAGGAACCCTCATGAACTGCTGGTAGGAACGCAAATTGGTGCAGTCATATGAGAAACAGTATGGAGGCTCCTCAAAAAATTAAAAATATAACTACCCTATGATCCAGGAATCACACTACTGGGTATTTACCCAAAAATTACAAAAATACTAATTCAAAGGGATACATGCACCCTCATGTTTACTGCAGCATCTTTTACAATAGCCAAATTATGGAAGCAGCCTACGTGTCCATCTACAGATGAATGTATAAAAATGTGGTATACGCACACATATGGACACTGGAATATTGTTCAGCCATAGAGCTAGAGAGTATAATGCTAAGTGAAAAATATCAGAGTATGACAAATACCATATGATTTTACTCATATGTGGAATTTAAGAAACAAAACAAATGAGCAAAGGGAAAAAAAGAGATAAAGGCAAACCAAGAAACAGACTCTTAACTATACCAAACAAACTGATGGTTTCCAGAGGGGAGGTGGGTGAGGGGAGAAAAAGAAGAAAGAAAGAAAGAAAGAAAGAAAGAAAGAAAGAAAGAAAGAAAGAAAGAAAGAAAGAAAGAAAGAAAGAAAGAAAGAAAGAAAAAATAGAAAGTAAGTCATTTTCAAGGACAAAATAAAGGGAAGGGATTATAAAAATTTTCACCTGAATACATCTAGGGCAAAGGAATATAAATAGTTCGGGGCTCTAGGAGAAGAGTTTGGAAGCCATGCCCCAGGATAAATTTTCTTCAAGATCTGAAAAATTCATGTGAATTTTGAAAATTGTTCCACAGTATGATAGTTTTTTCCTGTATCCCATGTCTTTAATAAAACCAAAGTCAAAAGAAAAAGAATGCTTCACATCTCTAGTTATTAGGGAAATGCAAATCAAAACCACAACAAGATACCATTTCACATCCATTAAGATGGCTGTTATGAAAACAAAAATAGAAAATAGTAAGTGTTGGAGAGGATGTGGAGAAATTGGGACACTTCTACATGGCTGGTGGGGACATAAATTGATGCAGCTTTTGTAGAAAACAGTTTAGTGGTTCCTCAGAAAATCAAATGCTGAAGTATCTTATGATACAGCAATTCCATTTTGGGTACATACCCAAAAGAATTGAAAGTTAGGGATTCAAACAGATACTTGTGCATCAGTGTTTATATTAGCACTATTCACAACAGCCAAAAGGTAAAAACCACCCAAGTGTCCATCAACAGATGAATGGAATAAAGAATGTGAGATACAGATAGAAAGATATACATATACATATATAGATATAATGGAATATTATTGAGCTATAAACAGGAATAAAGTTCTGACACATGGTACAACATGAATGAGCCTTACAAATAGCATGACAAGTGAAATACGTCAGACAGAAAAGAACAAATACTGTATGATTCCACTTATATGAATGACCTGGAATGGGCAAATTCATGGCCAGAGAAAACAGAGTGGTGGTTGCCAGCAGGTGGGGAGCAGCGGTGTAAGGGCTTATGCTTAATGGGTACAGAGTTTCCATTTGGAAATGAGGAAAGTTCTGGAAATGGATAGTAGTGATGACTGTACAACATTGTGAATGTACCTTAATCCTGGCACACCCGGGTGGCTCAATTGTTAAGCGTCTGCCTTCAGCTCAGGTCATGATCCTAGAGTCCTGGGATCAAGCCCCACATCAGGCTCCTTGTTCAGTGGGAGGTCTGCTTCTCCCTCTCCCTCTGCTCCTCCCCCTGCTTGTGCTCTCTCTCTCTCTTGCTCACTCTTTCTCTCTCAAATAAATAAAATCTTCAAAAAAAGTACCATAAACTTACTGAATTGTACTTATAAAAATGGTTAGTATGATAATTTTTTATTATGTATATTTTAACACAATAAAAATAATTAATGAAAATTCTTGTAAGATTCCTTTTGAAATAACCAAATAACATCCTCTAATTCACAATCTTGTTATTTTCTTAAATTCTGACCATATAGATAGCCAAAATACTTCCAGCTGAAAAATTCAGCTGTTCACTGACTATCTAGAACTACCTCACACAGTCTATTTGCTTGTTTTCTGTACATTTAAATTATGTTGCCATAAAGAGGGAGAACTATACACTAAAAATAGATTCATTCAGTATGTACTCTCTATAATACATTTGTAGATGTGTTATTACCTCACAGTACATTGGAGAGACAAGATAGAGAGAGAAAACTGAGAAAAACTTAGAAATGAATCACATTGAAAGTTAATAGCCTTTATTATTTTCTATGCATCCATAAACCCACCCTAAACCCAAAGGACTGGATCATAGCTCTACACTTCCTGGTGGTGATAGACAAAAATAAAGTTTGACTCTGCCTAACAGGAAAAGCTTGACTCATTAAACTCAAAGCCCTGACTTCTGGGAGGTGTTTGGGGCAAATCCTTGATGTTGATCCCTAGAAGAGAATAAATGGGGAATGATCTCATATATCAATGAATGAAAATGATGAATTTAATTATTAAGAAAATTGAAATGAAAGGAAAAGATGAATGCATCACAATATTGATATTTTGCAGAGCTGAAAATATATTTATATTGATATTTAAGAAACATATTCTTAAATAATCTCCAACTAAAGTGTATAAAACCCAAAAGTAATTTCATCCACATGGTTTCTTAGTTTGCTTATCTACATAATACTGCCCAAAGTCCCTAAACAAATGTGTGTTTCTTGACTTAGTTCAGTGGTACAAAGTAGACAAAAGATCAGAGATAGTAATTACTAAAACTGGCCTCTGCCGTTTCATCTCCCAGTATACTTCTGTGTCCACAAGGGGAATCATAATTACCCATTTCTGTAGCTTCTCTCACAAAATGGGGGGAAAAAAGAGGGAAGCTCTATATATACATGCTCTATATATACAGGATGTGTTTGCTCTGTATATACAGGATGGGGAATCATAATTACCCATTTCTGTAGCTTCTCTCACAAAATGGGGGGAAAAAAGAGGGAAGCAGTAAGTTTTTGCTCTATATATACAGGATGTGTTTGCTCTGTATATACAGGATGTGAGGGGATTTGTTTCTGAGAAGGCTTAAATATATGTTAACTCTGGCATGTTTTCAGCTCTAGGGAATGGACAGAGACAATAAACCAGCACAAGGCAATGTCCAAACCCTCCACTCACACGCACACACATATACATCCTCTTTCTAGTTTTTCCTCTGACTGCTGCGGAGCTTTTCTATTGACCACCTGCTTTACTGTGTAGGGAAATATAATCCTCGTAAAACCACCCTGTCCTTTCATACAAAAAATTCTACTCAAAGCATTAAGAATTTTCGCCCAAGTGAACTAATCAGAGCCATATAAAGATGAGAATTATCACGAAGACTACAGTAAGAAAGAATCGAGTATTAACTTCAGTTCCAGGTAAAAGAAGGGAGGTTTGTAAAGCCCTGGGCTAACTGTCACTCTGTTTTCCTTTCCATCTACATTCCCCAATTAGAGAGTGGCTAAAGGAGCCTCCCTCACTGGGATTGAAGGGATGACATTGCTATGGGCATTGCTGGAATGTTTCAAAAGAAGGACAGGGTTGGGGAGGGAGGAACTTACTGGGGGTGGGGTGCGGTGGGAAATTGTGCATGTTTAATGAGTTCAAACCTCTTCCACAAATTAAGTGAAATATTTTAAAAGGAAACAATATTACTGAAGTTTTATTTGTTTCAGCTACTTCGTTACAACTCCACACGGACACAATTAATGGAGGAAATAGAGTATTTTATAAGCCCAGGTCTCTCCGTCAATCTATGACCAAGAGAAATTCTTTACCTTAATCACCATACATTCCTTTCAGATAGCTAATATATTACCAAAATAATTATCCCAGGCTTAGGAAAAGATTTTGTCTAGTCACTCCCTACAAGTTTTAACAGTTGGGAAGTAGAATGTTCCTATGTATAAATCAATAATGAACTTTGTCCTTTCTCACAATATTTGCATGTGTATTTTTAAGCAACCCCTAATAATGCACTATTTCATGTGTACATGCATGCATACATACCCCCCCACACACACACGGGCCATTCAAAGCCAAGTTTCCTTGTAAATCTAAAAAAAACGACAGGCAGCCTAGTTGCTCTGAAAGTTCTGTTCCCAGGAAATGAATCCCCTTGTCCAGCCCAGATGTTGTCCTCAAAAAAAAAAAAAAAAAGTAACAGTTTTTAATTGATCATGCAAATAACAAATGTCATGGAAAATAGATACATTAAGAAGAGGGGGGGAAGCAAAAGTAGCAAACAAAATGACTCAATTTGCCCAAAATTTAAGGAAAAAACAACTAACTCTAGAAACTACTAGGTGGAGAAAAACATCCAAAATTTATGAAAAAAGTTGGAGATTTCAATTCATAAAAACATTTTTTGCTCTCTTCCATCAGATGGAATAATGACATATTTCACAAAATTTCTAAATAATTTTCTCAGTTTCCACAACTCTAATCTTTGAAAATAAACCACGTCAATATTTTGCTCAGAGAGGATAATCTTAAATGTGTAGTATGTGTCCTTTATTTTCCTTCTTCCATATGCAAAACAAAAAAACAGAGAGATCTCAAATTAAAGCATAATGAATGTGAAGTATTAGTAATCCCTGAGTGACTGAGACAAACCTAGGGGTGTCATTTTGAGTATTATCCTCAAATTCCATCCTAACATTCTGTTCAGACTCCAAAAAAGGCAGCCAGTCCAAGTTCATCAGCTGAAGTGTAGACTGTGTGAACATTCCTAATCTCAGAAGAGCATGGCAAAATAAATAATCACTCGACTCACTTTGTTTCTGCTTTTCCCTTCCCTCCACACCTATAAATATGGTTTATTGTATATATAGCTTTTAGGGTCAAGTATTAATGGTGAGAACCATTAAAAAGGCAAAGGTCAGTGGCTCCTGACTTTCATGACCCTTAAATTTAATCTAGCATGGTAAGAACAGAATTAAAAGTGAGGAACTTGCAAAGTATGATAAAACCTCCTTTACCTACACAATTGGGCAGGAACAGATAAATGAAAGAAACTTAAACAATAAAAATGAATTTTGTGATCTAATTACAGCCCCAGAGTTAAAGGTGAACATTCACAGCTGACTGCCATGCATGAAGGCCAAACTCTGACATCTTTAAAATATCATGTGGTTTCTGGGATCCAACAGCCTCTTTGGAACTTTAACAAACACTGGTCTTTATTTTTATTTAGCTTTATGTCCACTTCAATAAGAGAAATGACAAGACAGCATTTTGGAAAATATAGAAACCAATTTATTCTGCCTGGCTGAACTTTACCTTTCAAAATAAATCCTTCAAAACGGTCACATTTACACCTATTTTATATCCCTTTTCAAATCTGTTCTCTTGCTCTCCCTTCCTCCACCTGTTTTCATTTAAATATAACACTCATTTTCCCTTGTGATTTGATAGTTTTAATCTACTCATTTTTTAAAATACCAACAATGCATTCGTTCTGATTCTATATTACTATCATTTCCCTTCCACAATTATTTTCCTGAACTTTTAAAACTTACTCTAGGAAACCAATGTCTGAGACTCTGATCAATTTAGAACAGGTTTTCAACTTTTGATATAATTTTAGTTTTTTTAAAAAGTTGCAAAAATAGTAGATAGTTCTTACATACCCTTCACACAGCTTTTCTAAATCTTAACAACTTACTTCATTATAGTATAATTGTCAAAACAAGGAAATTAATATTCTTAATGCAGTTAGCTAATACATAGGATTTACTCAAATTTCACCAATTTTTCCACTAAATTTTGTTTGTTTCATTCTTTATAGGATCCAATCCAAGACCCCACATTGCATTTTTAATGTCTTTCTGACATGCTGCTATCATTTGTTCAACACTTCCTAATACCTGGCATGAGAAGAGAATGCAAATTCATGTTGTATTTTCTCTACCCCAACCCCAGCATCAACCAGGAAGCCCTTTTTCCTTTATTGGGGAATGATATTTAAAAACTAAAATCTTGATGGAAGGTATGTCTAGTGCTTCTTAGGAAAAATATATATGTATATTAACCCACATATACACAAAGGTCTTCTTATTTTTGTATCTATCCATCTACATACATATATGTAAAACCACTAATTTATACTAATACCTCTGATTTCAACCCACCACAACAGTGTTTGTTCCAGCCTTCCCTTTTCCTTGGTTTGTAGCTTCTTCCTCTGCCAGTGAGGAACCTGGCTCTCAATATCCAATTCACTTATTGGTTCAGTCCTAGTACACACAGGAAGTAGTTCCAGAGCCGCTAACCTATACATGTCAGAAACAAATTCACTAACTGTAACATAACCCTTTATGGGTAGTTCTTTTTTCCTCTAAAGTATATAAACAAAATACTGTCTTTTTAAAGTCACTTAGCTCTCTACTTCTCCACTCCTCTGCAAGAATACAGTTAGGTTATTTCATAGTATTTATTCCAGTACACACACGTGCATGCACACACACAAACCACTAATTTAAATTAATAATTGTAATTATTCATTTATTTTTGATCATGCAAGCATTATCATGGTTCAAAGAGTCAGAGTTATATAACAAGACAGAGAAGTATCACTCACTTATCATCTGTACTGTCCCATTTTCTTCACTCCTTTCATGTACACATACACACATCATAGGTAATTGGCCTTTTTTCCCTCTGGTTTATCCTTCCTGTATCTCTTTTTGGCAAAATAGATGAGCAGATGCATGCATACTTTCCAATACCCTATTCTTTCTTACATGAAGGGCAGCACACTACAGGTATCCTTTGTGCTTTGGCTTTTTCATTTAACAGTATGCCCTAGAAATCACCCTGTATAAGTCTTTAGATATATTTCTCATTTTTCTTTACAGCTACACAGTACTTCACTTATGTGGTTGTACCATAGTTTATTCAACTACTATTATTTGTTTTAATATTTTAAAACCACAAACAATGCAGAAATGAATAACCTTGTTTGCAATTATTTTTATACTCTTGGAAGTGTAACTTACGGTAGATTTCCTTATGGTAGAATCGCTAGGTCAAGAGACAGGGCACATGTAGTTTTGTAGTATATTGCCAAGATTCCCTCTAAAAGGATTTTGTAGTTTGCATTCCTTTTTTTTTTTTTAAGATTTTATTTATTTATTTATTTATTTATTTATTTATTTATTTATTTATTTTTACAGAGAAAGAGAGAAGGGAACATAAGCAGAGGGAGTGGGAAAGAGAGAAGCAGGCTTCTTGCTGAACAGGGAAGCTGAGGCAGGGCTCAATGTGGGGCTCAATGCAGGGCTGGATCCCAGGACCCTGATCATAACCTGAGCCAAAGGCAGACACTTAACAACTGAGCAACCTAGGTGCCCCTCTAGTTTGCACTCCTACCAGCAACATGAGGGAAGGCATGTTTCTCTATAGCCTTTCTAATAGAATGTGTTGTCTTAATTTTAATCAGTCTAACAGGTGAAAAAAGTATTGTTTTAATTTGTATTTTTCTAAATATGAGTGAGTGTGAACATTTTTTCATATATTTAATAAGTTTCATTTTCATTTTTTAAACTGTTTATATCTATTTCAAATTTTTCTATTAGGTTTTTAGCCCTCTGTCCTTTAATTTTTAAGAGTTCTTTATACGCTAAGGATATTAACTCTTTGTGGCATACAAGTATTTTTTTCCAGTTTTTTATTTGTTTTTTTGACTAGTTCATGATTTTTACTGTAGTCAAGCTGATCAATCTTTTCTTTTATTATACTTGGATTTTGAGTCCTGGGTATAAAGTCTTTCCCTAGGCTGAGGTTAAGAAGAAATCCATCCATGCTTTCTTGTACTACATATGTGATTTCATTACTTTGTGTTCAGATATATAACTCACTTGGAGTTTACTCTTGTGTATGGTATGAGGTTTCAATACAACTTTTCTTTTTTTCAAATGGCTGACCAGTTGTTAGCACACCATAGTTTCTGCCTGGTGGTTGGAGATGCCATTTTATCATGTACTAGAATTCCACATGTACTTGGGTTTATTTATTATTCTATTCCACTAATTAATTTGTCTGTCCATGCTTCATTACCACACTGTTAGAATTTTATAAGCTTTATGGTGTATTTCTAATTACTAGTAGAGGGCTACTTTCTCGTGTCCAGATTTTCCTTTTAATCTATGGTCTATAAACTTGGGATGCATATAGGGCCAAGAACTAACACAAATGAGTGATGCTGACAGGGTGTAAGTAAAAGGGAGTGATGGAAACTAAGGAAAATAGGAGAATTTGAAGAAATCAGTTTTCAAAAGGTACATACACTTATCTCAAAGATAAGCAAATAGAATAAAGTTTAAGTGTAAATTAGTTCTTATCCTTTTATTTCAAAAAGAAAAGGGATAAGTTATCCTTACACTGGTTGCCCTATTGCTGTCTCAAAATGTTGATTATACGAAGTGAAAGTGGCTAATTGCAAGAGAACTTTGAATGGAGTTTTAGTAATATTTTTAATTTGTTAAATTATGTATTATATAAAATTATAACTATATAAAATATAATAGTAAAAAGGTATACGTAGCCTTGAGTCATCAATATATGGGAAGAGATATAGAGCGGCAAGATGGCGGAGGAGTAGGAGACGGATTATCATCAGGTCCCAGGAATGCACCCAGATAGCTATCAAACTATTCTGAACACCTACAAATTCTACCGGAGATCGAAGAGAAGAAGAGCAGCAATTCTAGGAACAGAAAATTGACCACCTTCTGGAAGGTAGGCCGTGTGGAGAAGTGAATCTGAGGCGACGGGAAGATAGACCCGGGGGGAGGGGCCGGCTCCCGGCAAGGGAGCGAGCAGCGGAGAACAGACTCGGAACTGTTAGAAGTCGGCTCCACTGAGGGACGTTGCCCCAGAGGCCAAGCGGGGGGTGAAAACCCTGCAGGGACAGTGTGGTCTCAGGACCCACGGGGACACAAAAAGACCAGGGGTGTCTGAGCACGACCGAGCTCCCAGGTCTCAGAGAGAAGCCGGCGGGAGAGACGGAGCTGAGCTGAGGTGTCTCTCAGCTCGGGGTTACCTTGGGCTGTGATCTGAAGCACAGCCGGGCAGCTGATCTGTGAGTGGGGACCCCG
>LNAC01001003.1:69373-113352 GCA_002007465.1 Ailurus styani | reverse complement strand
AAAAAAAAATAAAAATAAAAACCAGTAAAAAAACAAAAACAAAAAAAACCCAAAAACAAAAAAATATATGGGAAGAGAAATACTAATATTCTTTATTTCAGATTATTTCTCAAATATATTGAAAAAGCTTTTAATGATAAACCATGAAAATAAAAACGATTTAACAATACTGTATGGTATAAAATGAAAAATATAAAATCTCTTTACCTTACCCTCAACAAAAGCATGAATCCTTTCATGCCAAAATACATAAGCACAGATAAATTAATAAAATATATCATCATAAAAATATTTTCTGTACCTTTATTGTACTTCCCTACCAGTTTACATGGAGCTGCTTCACTCACTTGTTTTGTTACAAAATTTTCTATTATGTGGACTGTATTTATTTATTTATTTATTTTTTAGAGAGAGAGAGTGCAAGCTTGAGCAGGGGAGGAGGGGCAAAGGGAGAGGGAAAGAGAGAATCTTAAGCAAGCTTCATGCACGAACACAGAGCCTGAGATGGGGCTTGGTCTCATGACCTGAACCTATATCAAGAATCAGAGGCTTAGCAAACTGAGCCACCAAGGTGCCCCATGGATTGTATTTAATCAATCCCTTAATCAATGGATATTTATATTGTTTTTAGGGTTTTTTTTATTTCAAATAATGTTGAAATGTAGTCACAGTAGACAAGCTATGTAAACAACCTAAGTGTCCACTGACAGATGAGTGAATAAAGAAATTGTGGTGGTGTGTGTATAAACATATATTGTATGTATGTATATATAGCATATATTTGTAAATCATAATGTACACCTTAAATATATAATTTTATGAAAGAATTAAAGTAACATCTCTTACACTAAACAAATTGAGAAGTAAAACCTTACAACTTAATTTTATACAATTTGTGTCAATAAAAATAATGCCAAAATGGAAAAAAAGAACAATATTGGAATATTATTCAGCCCTAAAAAAGTAAGATATCCTGCCATTGACAACAACATAGATGAACCTGAAAGATATTATATTAAGTGAAATAAACCATACAAAAAGGAAAAAGAATTGCATGATCTTACATGTGGAATCTAAAATAGTCAAGTACACATAGAAGCAGAGGGTAGAACAGTGGTTATCAAGGGTGGGAGACATGAGGAAGTGTTGGTCAAATGGTGCAAAGCTGCAGTTATGTAGGATGCGTAAGTCTTGAGAGTTAATGTGCAGCATAAAGATTATAGCTAATAATATTTCACTGAATACTTGAAATTTGCTAAGAAAGTAGATTTCAGTTACTCTTCTCACCAAAGAACAATGGTAACTATGTGAAAAGATATGTTAATTAGCTTGACTATAGTAATCATTTCACTCTGTGTGTGTGTGTGTGTGTGTGTATCAATCATCTTATATACCTTAGATATATACCATTCTTATGAAAGAAAATAAAATTTAAAATAACATTACAGCTCTTATACTTAAATCTAGAAATAGAGAACTCCTATTTAACTTTGTAGAATTTGTATCAATAAAAATAATGCCTATCTTGCAAAAAATGCTGAAATGTGAGCAACTCCTTAGAGACGTAATGCCTGGGTCAAAGGATATGTTCAAGATTTTTAGGCTTATTCCCCAAATAGAGAACAAACTGATTAAGTATGCAATCTCTATGGCAAATACTGAGTATTTTTCTGAAAACTGACTTCAAAAGTTTAAATTTATTATTTAAATGTGAAATTTGGCTATCATTACAGTATTTTCCTACTTAAAAATCATGTGCTATAAAGTTTTTGTAATTTATTTTGAACACACTATTACTATAACATTTGTGCTTATTATTGAAGTAGAAAATATAGATAAATAAGAATAAGGTTGAGAAATTTTACAACACCCCACCAAATAGCCACCAGTAACATCTTTTTCTAACACATACTTAGCAAACATATAGTAAACATATGAGTAGACGTAGTAATTTTACCAGAATTGTAACAATATATAAACTATTACAGAATTTGCTGCAAAGGTCATTATACGTATTTTTTAAATTTTATGTTTATGAAATTATTTTAAATGGCAAAATTGTCTTCTCAAATGAATGTTTTCTCAGATATACAATGGATAAACCAACCAATCATTGTTCAGCATTTTCATGATTTCTAATCCAAATTTTTGCTTACTATAAACATGATGCTTTCTGAGATCTAAGACTCTGCATATTGAGACAATTCCATGACCATAGTTCATACAAATGTAGCTCAATTAATATTTGTTGAATGGGTAAAAGAATTATTAAATAAATTCAATGAAAAATTTTGTTTCTGCTAAATATTTATTTCCTCAGGATAATGCCCTAAGGCATGGGGATCAAGGCTCAATATCTCCTCTGCCAAGACAGGTGCTCTCTCAAACTGTAGAAGACCACAGCTTCCTTAAGCTAACCCTCATCAATATTTGATGTCATCTTTTTTTTTGGAATATTTTTTTAAAGATTTTATTTATTTATTTATTTGACAGAGACACAGCAAGAGAGGGAACACAAGCAAGGGGAGTGAGAGAGGGAGAAACAGGCTTCCCGCTGAGCAGGGAGCCTGATGTGGGGCTAGATCCCAGGATCCTGGGATCATGACCTGAGCTAAAGGCAGACGCTTAACGACTGAGCCACCTAGGCGGCCCATCATCTTTTTTTTTTTAAGATTTTATTTATTTATTTGAAAGAGTGAGTGAATGAGCGAAGTGAATGACAGAGAGCAAGTGAGCACAAGCAGGGGAGGAGCAGAGGAAGAGGGAGAAGCAGACTTCCCACTGAACAGGAGCCCAATGCAGGGCTCCATCTAGGGACTCCAGGATCACAACCTGAGCAGAAGGCAGATGCTTAACCCACTGAGCCACCTAGGCACCCTTACTGGATGTCATCTTTATGTGTGTATGTGCACGTGTGTGTGTACAACAATATATATATATATATATGTATATATGTATACAACACATATATATATACATTATATGTATGTATTACACACACGTTTATGCACACACATATATACATATATGTACTGTTAGCTTATAATGTGATAACTCATATCTCAATTTTGTTATAATTGTTAAAACTGTTATAATTGCTAAAATTAAGACAGCTGGAGGGATGTCTGTTAAATGTCTGCCTTCAGCTCAGGTCATGATCCCAGGGTCCTGGAATCCAGTCCCACATCTGGCTCCTTACTCAGCAGAGAGACTGTTTCTCCCTCTGCCTCTGCCTTCTGCTACCCCTGCTTGTGCTCTCTCTCTCTCCGACAAAGAAATAAATAAAACTTTTTAAAAAATTAAGACACTTGGAAAATTACAAAAGATAACAGAACAAGTGCTGTTCATTCACCTACTATCCCCAAATGAACAAAATTGGGTCTCATGTGCTTTAGATATTTTTAAAATACAAAACTTCATTCAAAAATGAAGTCCTACATCGTCTGTCAATCCACTCTCCCTCCTTCCCAGGTGCAAGTATTGGTATATTTAGTGTGTGTTTGACGTATGTTTTTCTATTTGTACCTCATATGAATTCAAAACCATACACTGTGTTGTTATATTTTCAATTTTTACATAATGTTTTCTATGTTGCAATAAGCTTTTAAAAATCTCAACATTGCAGGACACCTGGGTGGCTCAGTCAGCTGTGTCTAACTCTTTTTTTTTTAAAGATTTTGTTTATTTATTTGACACAGAGAGAAAGAGACAGTGAGAGAGGGAATACAAGCAGGGGGAGTGGGAGAGAGAGAAGCAGGCTTCCTGCTGAGGAGGGAGCCTGATGTGGGGCTCGATGTGGGGCTTGATAGCAGGACACTGGGATCATGACCTGAGCTGAAGGCAGATGCTTAATGACTGAACCACCCAGGCCCCCCAAGGGTCCAACTCTTGATTTCAGCTCAGGTGATGATCTCACGTGAGATCAAGCTCCATGTCCAGCTCCATGCGAGGCATGGAGCCTGCTTGGGATTCTCTCCCTCTCTCCTTCTCTCTCTGCCCTTTTCCCCACTCTCTCTCTCTTTTTAAATATATTTATTTTTTTTAAATCTCGACATTGCTTTTCTCTCTTCCATGCTATGTAATAGTTTTCACATGACTGTACTACAATTTTCTTATTTTAAAGTTCTTTGATTACTATAAAGTAATAATAGATCTGTTTTCATAATTTGACTTTCTTCTGAACTATCCACTGCCCACAATTATCTTCTGGCTTTACTGTTATCAATAAGGTGCCTAAGACCACCCTGAGTTTTATAATTTTATCAGTTATCCTCTTTCCATATCTGGATACTTTCAGAGTTCTTTACAGTCCTTTCACCTTTGCTAACATGAGATAAAGTGTGGACCCTCTTTGCAATGACTTTGCCCAAAATCATGACTGTTGTTTATGATAAGGAAAATGATGATTTCTAGAATTCTGCAAACCCTCACCCTCAACTCATATCCCTTTGATTAAAGCTTCTGGTCTATCTCCTCCAGTGGCCCATTTAGGAACTCTTATCTTCCAGAAGACGTCTTTCTTTTTCTTTTCTTTTTCTCTTTCTTTCTTTTTTAAAATTTATTTATTTAGAGAGAGGGAAGGAAGGAGCGGGGTGGGGGAGGGGGCAGAAGGAGAGAGAAACTTAAGCAGACTCCCTGAGTGTGGAACCCAATCACGACCCCCAGATCACAAGGCAAGCTGAAACCAAGAATTGGATACTTAACCAACTGTACCACCCAGGCACTCCCAGAAGATATCTTTCTATTCACTATTCTTATTGATCCTCCTGTTTTCTCATCATTTTCATTTTGTGCCTTTTCCCTCTAACTTCTAAAGGAGCTTCTCGAATTTATTTATTTGCTAGTTCAGAGATCATTTTACCACTTGTATTGCACAAGTTAACGTTTGTTTCTGATGAAGTTTTTTGTATGTTTGTTTTGACTTACTTTATAATCCTACTTTATAATACCTTCTTTTCCTTGTACCAATTGCCTTTTCATAATCAGGCTATGTGCCAGCTTCATGGAAATCATGTCTTTTTAGATTCTATGGAGGATGCAAATTTCCTGAAATTTTCTTCTGTACATGCAGATCATTTTCAGAGGTTTGCACTACTTCTGAATCTTCTAGATCCTAAACCATTTCCATTACTCTAAAATGTAATTTAGTCTTAGTTTTATCAAAGAAAATATAGGACCACTTAAAAGTTAACTAAAGCAACAATAAGGGCCAGAGGTCATATAATACTAGTTCCATTTAACTTAATAAATATTTGCCACATACTCCTAATGTTTCAGGGACTACACCACATACTCATAATGCAAAGAAACAAAAAATTTCCTTGCACTCGAAGAATTTATAACACAGTGAACAAGATAACTGAGAAATGACTCATTATGATGCTAGTCATATTAACAGGAACACTTTGTTAGAAGCAAAACAGAAACCACTTCTCAATAGATTGGGGAAGTTTTCATAGATGAAATATCATTTATTTGTGCTGTAAAATAATATGCATTTTAACAAACAAACCAAAGATAAAACCAGAAAGAATGAGAACTGGCTTAAGACTGACTATCTGTCCCTTTACCAACCAGCTTATCTTGGTCTATTGAGGAATTTATCTTCTTTCTGTCTCTTATATCTCTTGTATTTAGCTTGTTTGAGTAGGAAATGAAATTCTGCAATTTCATGGGGCTGAGTGTTTAACCTGAATAGAATGACATGATCTAAACTGCAAATACTGAAATGGTGACTCCAAACAGGAGATTCCTGAGTCCTGCTCTTGTAGCTAAAGACAGAAGTACTATTGATATCAAGTCAGCTGGTTTAAAGATATGTATGTAAGTTATCCACACAAATTACACATAGCTTATAAGTAAAATGAGGGGGGAAAAAATCAACATTGCTCCGTAAGGAAATCAGGCAATGTGCTTATAAGGAGCTTTTGTGACCCTTGCCTTCATTTATTAATGGGTTGCTTTTCTGGGAATTTAGGTTTTGGAGGGTAGTACTTTCTGTGTTGGCTGTGGAGATGCACATCCCCACAAACTCAGGCCATAGGGCAAAAGGTAAAGGACACTTTTGACAGAGAACGGAGATACCAACTTGTGGTTTTGCCCCCGCACAAGAGAGACTGTTTTTAAAAGAGTTTGGTCTCATCTATCTCACCAGTATAGAGGCTCCCGAAGCTCAAAGTAGTCCTCAAAGTGCATGCCCTAATGCAAAGGTGTGTTCTTCACCAGGGTAGCTACAGATAACAAGACAGAGAACTTGTGTATTGAAGCCACCTGGGAGGGAAAAGGGCACTTTCTCTTACTCCTGGGAAAAAAGAACAATTGTTCTGTGGGTAGAAGGCAGAGGAGTCAATGGTTTAATGGATTGTTCAATTGTATCCCCAGAGTATAATCAACTACACTGATTGATTATGGTCAGACAACTAGTAACCAAAATAATCCTTGTAAAAAATGAGGGGCATGTGTTGCTTATACTATAAGACACAGGCAACTGGTAGAGTTCAAAAGACAGCATTATCCAACCCAGGAATCAGCTACCTGATTCATTTCCCTGTATTTCCAAAAGGTCTTCTCCATTTCTGTAGACAAAAGAACAAATGAGAATTCTGCAGAGAATGATACATGCTTCCATCTGACAACTAAAGATGACTGATCTAAACAATCCTTTTTTAGGCCCCTGTGAAAACTAGTTACCTCTTCTCCTCTCCATGACCCACCCCCTGGACCTGCCCTGGGAAAGGGAGACCTAACAACCTCCCAAGCAGGTTAGTACAAGGCAGAGACCCACCATCCCTTCTGCCCCCTCATAGGAGCCTCTTCCTCTCAATGACCCTTCTTCTGAACTCTTATTCTGTTAACACCTACTGTACATTACACCTCATTTCCAAAGTGTGGTGATAGGTTTCAAAGAACAAAATCACACTCCAGTTTCAAAACAGAGTGGTTTTTAATTACATCGGGATTCTAGATCAGAGAGTATCAGAATTCCAGAGTTGGGCCAACTTCTTTCATTTCACTGTTAAGGAAGCTGAGGTCCAACACAGTTAGATGACTTGCTTAAAACCCTATAATCCTAAGAGTAAAAATAATAATTAATATTCACTGTCTTTACTATGTCACTGGCACTGCTCTTCCCACTTTTGTCATGATTACTTCATCCCACAAGACAACCATTTATTGAGGTACTGTTATTATACCCGTTTTGCAGGTATAGAAAACTGGGGCACAGAGAGCTTAAGTAACATGCACAAAGTACTCCAGCCAGTGAAGAATGGAATCAAAACTGAGACCTGGACAGTCTGAAATCAGATCAGATCCCTGATTATAACCTGAGCTGTAGCAGCAAAGCTGGGACTGGAAATGAACTCTACCTCAGTTCAGTCTGCCATGCATCTACTATGTCCCACCCCAGATCACTTAGCTCAGCTCAAATAAGAACATCTCCGTTAGGAGTTGAAGAGACCTGAGATCTCATTAACCTCTCTAGTACTTCTCTCAAATGGCCTCAAGGGTACCCATAAGTATTATTTTATTTCTGGCTCATAAACTTTCCACCAGGACAGGACACCACATCGCTGAGGTCGTTAAATCTTTATAATAACAATATTATGCTAATGGAAATTATTAGTCTACCCCTTGTCCCCCAAAAACCATCTGGTAGGTTTACCTGGCAATTACTTTGAGATGTCATGGTGGATCTTAAAGCATAAAGAATATAGGGATTCATAACTTTCTCTGAGCAATGGAGTTTTCCATGTGGTAACAAGCTGGCATGGCTAGACTATTGGGTTTAGACATAAACAGGATACTGGAAAAGACTTGGGGAGAGCACACGGCAGCTCTCAGATTAGAATTCAGGTGGTAAGAGGAGAGAGCATAGGTATTTCCAAGACCGAGCTTTCTACTGAGAGAATCTGTTGCCAATATTTTGATTGCATTATGAATTTCTTTTTTAAAATGGTTTGTTCTTTAATATCAAATAATAAAATGCAGGTATTAGAGCCAATTTAAGTAATTTAGAATAATTAAAGTCTTGAGTAGGCAGCACATGTTCTGAGCAGAACAATCTCTCTCCAAACAACAGTGATGTCAGAGGTTTTTGGTTTGGGTCTGTTTTCTCTCTCTCCTCTCTGTGGCTCAAACGCGTGGCGTAGTTTCCCTTTCTGGAGCCCAGTTACCCAATAACTCTTGAAATGGCTGGATAAATGTTGGCTGCCGTGCACATTCAACCTTGAAAGCACAACAATCTGGGATTTTAATTCAAACAAATGTGAAAATGGATTATAAATAGGATCCAGCTGCATTTGTAATAGTGAAGAGAAAAAAATAGCTGAGACCAAAAAGTAAGAAAAAGGAAAATGAAAGCACCTTGCCTCTCTTTTCCTTATGGCCTTCCCCCATGCTGCAATCATCGCCTGTTGAAAGGGGGCTCAAAAGGTCTAAAATATTTTAATTACATTTAATTAAGTTGTCATTTGTTACTTGGCTTCCTGAAAGTTCTGCCTAATTTAACCAGGCTCCCTTTTCAGATCTATACATTTACCTACAGCCCAGCATTTGGTAAAGGAAAAAAATGGTTCACAGAAGCTGTCTTTCTGGAGACTTCCCATCCTGCTGCCAACACTGCAGCTTATACATTATTGTACAGACACTGGCCAGCACAACCAAAGGCTTCTGCAGGCATGTTGACAAAGATGACCCCTCCCTGACCCCAATAATCCTTTTCTCTTTCCCACAGTTTTCATATAAGGCAATATTTGAATTTGGAAACATTATGAGCAATTCATCTCAAATCATTAGCACCCCACAAAATGGAATAATGTTACCTACAACTTGGATCAGTGGGGAAATCAAACCGTCTCAGTTCGAAATTCGTATTACCATCACTGACTATGTTTTCAATGTCAACCTCTACCAGAGATTTAATTAAGCCCATTTTATCCCCTCTAGGCCCACGGTGTATGATCATGCAAGTTATGTGTTGCACAACCATAGAGGGCACCATCCATGGCCTGATCATTGGTTTGTATTTTTATTAGTATGATGATTTTCCGGCAGATGGCAGTACAGGGTCTTGAGGAAAGGGCCCCAAGTTATAATTCATGCATTTGGCCCAGGGCACTGCTGACCAGTAAGATTTCTCACTGGACTGAATTTTATTTTATTTTATTTTTTTTTTTATTTTTTAAAGATTTTATTTATTTCACAGAGGGAGAGAGATCACAAGGAGGCAGAGAGGCAGTCAGAGAGAGAGGGGGAAGCAGGCTCCCTGCTGAGCAGAGAGCCCGACGCGGGCCTCGATCCCAGGACCCTGAGATCATGACCTGAGCCGAAAGCAGAGGCTTTAACCCACTGAGCCACCCAGGCGCCCTGAATTTTAATCAAAGAATAGGCCATAATGTAGTTTAAGATATTTCACTCTTAAGAATTATGTCCATTTTCTTTTATCAAATGAAAGCACTATTTATTAATTAATCCCAGTATATAGTCATAGGAAACATCAGGAATTTTCATACTAATCTGCGCCTGCACTTATCTAAAAAATAAAAACAAAACCAAAAATCCTTTTACCTCAGAATTAATTAATTTTGAAGGAATTAATTACATGTGTCCAATGCTCAACAGATTACATATCTCCCCTTTTTGTTCCTTTGACTTAGTATAAAAATCTCTGCTCCTCCCCTATTTACTCACAAGAATCAATAATACAGGTCAGACAATGAATTTGCCTACAATGGCAAATGCTTTCCAAACATTTCAGCAAACAGTCCTTAGGTTTGTCTCTGCCCTTCCAAGAACTATTGTTTTACCTGCAAACATTTCAGATGTGAAAATGTTTATCCCATTTATTGTGGAGAAGCAATTATTTGTTGGAGAGAAAGCGTAGCTAGATAGCAGACAATTTTGCAAACATGTCCACAGATCAATTGTGACTCAAAAGCCTCCTGTTCTTCATTCCCATCTCCTTGAAATGTTTCTGTCTGGGGTTTTAGCAAATATTCTTGTGGTGTTTCTAAAATGCATTTATATTATCTTGTGCACAGGCAGGATTGCTCAGTGCTTTTCCAAAAATGTGTGTGGCCTACAAAATCACTAATCTCTAGGAATCAACTGAAAAGGCACAACCAAAGTCCATGTATGTGGCATTGAGAAGCCATCAAGATCCCCAAGGTATCTGTATTAAAAGGCCCCTCCCACTTCATTGTCAACAGGAAATAAATCAGGAGAAAGAAAAATGATGACAAAGACCAAAAAAGTAGAAGGGGCCGAGGACATCAGTAGGTAAGTTTCTTAAATGTTAAATATAGGGTTGGTTTTTAAAGAAGGATAGTTAAAAGATGTCAATATTGGGCGTCTGGGTGGCTCAGTGGGTTAAAGCCTCTGCTTTCGGCTCAGGTCATGATCTCAGGGTCCTGGGATGGAGGCCCGCATCGGGCTCCCTGCTCAGCGGGGAGTCTGCTTCCTCTTCTCTCTGCCTGCCTCTCTGCCTCCTTGTGATCTCTCTCCCTCTGTGAAATAAATAAATAAATAAATAAAAAAGATGTCAATATTGCCATCACAGTAAATCAAAGTTCACTTCTTCCTATTAAGTTTATCTGTTAAATGTATTACTAAATTTAATTTTCTTAATATTTCTTCTAATAAAGACTAAGATGAAGATGAGGAGAAAGAAAAAGAAGAGGAAGACAGAGATAGGAAGGAAGGAATAAAGGAAGGGAAAGGAGGAAGAGAGGAGAATAAAAGCTGAAGTTAAATTTGAATAAAAGTTCTGAGGATCCTGTGTATCAAAGCCATACAAGGGGCACCTAGGTGGTGCAGTCAGCTAAGTGTCCAACTCTTGATTTTGGCTCAGGTTGTGATCTTAGAGTTGTGAGATCAACTTCCACGTTAAGCTCTGATCTGTGCAGTGTCTGCTTGGGATTCTCTCTCCTTCTCCCTCTGCCCCCTCTCCATCCCTACACTCACTCATTCATGTGCTCTCTCTCTAAAATAAATAAATAAATCTTTTTTTAAGCCATACAAAAAGCAGTTTGACTCATCAGTTTCACTTCCAGTAACTTATTCTATAGAAACAGGAATATATGTAAACACAGATACAAAATATGTATAAAAATGTTTCCTGTGGCATTGTTTGTAACCTAACTAAAAAGAACATGGATGTCTAACTAGAGGGGTTTGTTAACTGAACTATGCTATAAGCCCCTGCTGATTCCTCCTTCCTCACTGTAGCTACTCTTTGCACAGTAACTTCCATTCACTTAACTGGCCTATTTTAGAATCCTTAAAACTCCCAAGTACCTCTTCCTCAAATGCTCTGTCCCATAACTTTGAATAACCATTACTTTTCATCCTTCCACTCTCAGCTTCATGTTTCCTTATGCCTTCCCCATTAATTATCCAACCCAGTACATAGTACACTCACTTCGCAATATTTTCACACATTGTAATTGCATATTTGTGCTTTTGTTTTAGTGCCTATTGTCCAATTCTACCCAATAGCTAACACCTTCATGATGGCCAGGACGCACAGAAAATGTTTATTGAAAGACTAAATCTACAAAACAAGAATATTAAACATGATATTGCCATTATAGGAACTACATAAACATGAATAACAAGGGCGCCTGGGTGGCTCAGTGGGTTAAAGCCTCTGCCTTCGGCTCAGGTCATGATCTCAGGGTCCTGGGATTGAGGCCCATATCGGGCTCTCTGCTCAGCAGGGAGCCTGCTTCCCCCTCTCTCTCTGCCTGCCTCTCTGCCTACTTGTGATCTCTCTCTCTCTGTCAAATAAATAAATAAAATCTTTAAAAACAACATGAATAACAATTAAATATATTGTAGATTACTGAAGACTACAGAAATAATATTAGAGAAAATCACAACATAAATTGCTAACTGTAATACTGTGCAAATTTAAGGAAATTCCATTGTGTACATTCCTGAATTTTTCATATCTTCTACACTAAACATGTATCATTTTTAAAATTAAGGGGGGAAAGTTTCAAATGTCTCTTATTTAATTCTAGAATCTACTTCTACACTACCTAGTTCCAAGGTCCTAAATGGTAGGAGGGTCTTATTAGAATAGCCTCTCAGATGATCTATGCAAATGTCTCTATTGAAGATTTTAATCTCTGTATCAGTTATCTGTTGCTGTGTAACAAACTATCTCAAAACTAGTTGCAGAAAACAAATCATTTTATTATCCTTTTCCAGTTCTGAGGGTTAAGTATTCTCAGTAAGAAGTTCTTACTCGAGTTTCTCATGTTGTTGCAGTCAGATGGTGGCTAGTGCTGGTCTTACCCCAGTAATTCCTCAGTCACATGTCTGGCAGTTGATGCTGGCTATAAACTGCAAGTTACTGGCAGAAATCTACACATGGCCTCTCCATGTGTCCTGGGCTTCCTCACAGTATGATAGCTGGAATTCAAGAGCAAGCATCCTACTAGAACTAGGAGAAAGTTGGACCACTTTTTATGATATAGCCTTAGAAAGCACAGATCATCACCTTTGCCATAGTCACATGCTTACAGATTCAAGATAAGGAGACATAGAACCCCACAGTTCGGGCGCCTGGGTGGCTCAGTGGGTTAAAGCCGCTGCCTTCGGCTCAGGTCATGATCCCAGGGTCCTGGGATCGAGGCCCACATCGGGCTCTCTGCTCAGCAGGGAGCCTGCTTCCTCCTCTCTCCTCTCTCTCTGCCTGCCTCTCTGCCTACTTGTAATCCCTCTCTCTGTGTCAAATGAATAAATAAAATCTTTAAAAAAAAAAAGAACCCCACAGTTCAACAGGGAAGAGTATTGAGTCCACATTATAAGAGTAGTATGTAGAAGAGGAGATATTGCAATGGCCATATTTGGAAATATAATCAACCACAATCTCTGTAGACTCTAATTTATAATTCCCTCTAATATCCTAAATCCTCACAATATATATGAAAATACAGTTGAACATTTTAAAATAAGCTGGTATTTTTATGCCATATATCAATAACCACTGTTGATGACCATTAGATAACAGAAGTAGTACTAGAAGTAGTAATGAGTTAGCTATCTAGAGTTCTGAATTTTCATTTGAGGACCACCATTATATAATCTTGCATCTTTCACCCTCAGTTTTACAATATGACTGCCAAATATCAGCTTGCTCTTTCAATATCACAGGACAGTTTTGAGAATGCAAAGAATGGCAAAAACTTAACATTTCCAAAAACGAGTTCTTCAAAATGCTAGTTTTAGGGATGTTACAGGTGTTATGCTGTTTAAATAAAATGAGGAAATTATGGGTTGGTTCATTTAATGTCCTGCAGATTAGGAATCTACAAAGACAGTATGAGTATTTGGAAGATCAAACAAATATTGGTAGTTTCAGCCTTCCTGCCCTCTTTTGAACAGGGAGTCTTTTTTTTTTTTTGGATTTTTTTTTTTTTTTGGATTTTACAGAATTCCTTAGTTTGTAGAAATTCAGTTGGGATAATACCAAAGTAAAATAACACATGACAAGTTGTTACTTAAAATGCTGTGATATGTTGTTTCCATTAACTTGCTCAGTTCCTCTTCTGTGACAAATGAGCAAAATATGTGAATATAGACACAGTATATGTCCTTCTGAGTTTTAATTTTTCATCTGTCAAATGGGGAGAATAACAACCACATTGAGAATAAGGTATAGAGGTGAACATCAATATATTTAATATACCCAGGATAATATTGGAAACAAATTAAGTCCCCAATTGGTGATAATTATTTGTACATAAAGAAAATAAGATTTTGTCTCTGACCTTAGAGAGTTAATGGACTACTAAATAAATGTTACATAAATATATTAATAAAATGGTCTACCACTCATTTCCCTCTTAAGCACACCATAATGAGTGATATTCATTAGTCATTTTTTTAAATGAAGAGAATACTAGAAAAATTCTGATGGTCTAGAAAAATGTTAATAAAAGGCTCTGGCCCGCCTTAGTGGAAATCAAGCCTCAACATGGTATTAAAACCACGATAAGTGTAAAATTTCAGTTTATATCCTAGGCAAATTGTTATAATCCCAATCTATAGTATTGGTTCAAACCACAAAGCTGCTGGGCCCTGGCTGACATAGAGATCCATCCACGATCCATGGTCTTTCTCAAAGATGAACTCAAAATTAAAATTATAAATTATAAGAGAATGGTCACTATTAATTGGTAATCACTGAAAGTATCAAATGGAATAATCAGTATCCTAAAAAAGGACAGATTATAAAGCAATCTTAAAGTCTACAAAATAAGTGTTTTTGAAATGTTTAAAGAACTAAAAGTAGAAATAGAAAATATGCCAAAAAAAAGAAAGATTCTATGAATAAAGAACAAACATACTTTAAGGAGCACTAAATGGAAACTCTACAAATAAAAAAGGAAAATGCACTCCGATAAAAAGCAGGATGCAACATACAAAATGGTGACCACATGTCAATGCAAACAACAATAACTGTATACTTACTAATTTAAGTATATTTGAAATCAAGGAAAAACTAAACAAGGAAGGCAGGGAGTATAGTAGGGAGTTAATCAGTGCTATTTTTAGGGCCTTGTATTGTTTTGGAGGAGGATTGAGATACTGGTTAACTCTACCTTTGTCACATGAGTAAAACATGTTCAAAACACAAGGGTAACCACAGCAAAATGAACCAAAAAAATGTGTAACAAATATGTATAACATATAAAAAATATATAACAAACTAAAGGAAGAAAAAATTAATAAAAAAGTGAAAGAAATCTTAGTTATCCTGACATAAATCAAGAAATAAAAAAATTTTAAATAACAAAAAATATTCAAGATAAAGGGAAAACTTAACATCAGAAGTATAAGAAGTTCCAAATATTCCAAATATAGCGGTGACCACTACAAATGAAACTGAATTATACATTCCTGACAAATGGCAAATAGTTCAGAATATATTTTTTCACATATAGTCATGTTTTTTACAAGAGACACTCCAAAAGGTATTGCTAGTTTTCATCAACTTTACCGTTATTCTTAGTCATTTATTTTTCAATCTGGCATATCCAGTTAATTCTAATAGAATTACCAGAATCTGCTTAGTAAAACACTAGAATTTGAGTGAATCCAATACGCAACACAGGCCCCCTTTTCAACTCCTTATTACATCACAATTCTTAGATAGAAGATATATTGGGCTCAATCTATTTCTCGTCACTCTTTCTTTTTCCTCTTTCTACCCTCTTGTGGTCACTCTCTTTCTTTTTCCTCTTTCTACCCTCTTGTGGTAGGACTATCTACCAGGACCTCTTTAATTTACTTTCCTTTGAAGAGTTTTTAATCCATTTGTGTACTCTAAAGGAAAAAATTCATAAAGTTGTTGTCTTTGAACAAATTTTGAAAAAAAATTTTCAATTCCACTCAAGATGGTCGGGGTGGGCATGGGGGTAAGCAAAAACACAAGGAAAAAAAAAGATGACAAAGAGAAAAGACTGTTGTGATCAGATGTTTTAGGAATGATCTATTAGCGATCTTTACCAAAGAGGTTCTCCATCTTTGATGTTTCTCTGCTATTCTCACATTCCTATCCTTTTCCTGTTCTTTCCCCAGGCGTCCTTTGATTTTTACTTATTTAATTCATGTACCAGTTCCCTTCAGGAAAATCTCCTGGTAATGCCAAGTTTGCTCCTAATTCACCTCCTATAGCTGATCATAAAAAAGCCATAATAATCTAGTGGCTCCAATCATTTCTTCAGTCATTCTTGAAACTCTCTGCATTGAAAACTTACAGTTAGAAGCTGCTGGTTGGCTCAGTCATTAAGCCTCTGCCTTTGGCTCAGGTCATGATCCCAAGGACCTGGGGTAGAACCCCGTATCAGGCTCCTCCCCTTTCAGCAAGGAGCCTGCTTCTCCCTCTACCTCTGCCTGCTGCTCCCCCTACTTGTGCTTGCTCTCACTCTGTCAAATAAATAAATAAATCTTAAAAAAATAAAACTTAGAGTTAGCACTCAGAAGTGCCCTAGAGCCACACTGGCTGAACACTGGTGTGCCTATCTCAAGCCTATCCTCTAATTCCATCTTCATAATGTCCTCCTCTCAGGAGGTTGAGAGTGTGAGCATCTGTTTAAAAAAGAAGAATAAAAACACAAAACTCAGAACTCCACAGAATCCCACCCCTGCAGATACTGAAAAGCAGGAATTATAAAGATACCCAACACAAGACTCCATTCGACATGAGAGTGCAAATGAATCTTCTGTCCGCTTTCAACATAGGCTCAAAACACTTTAACCTTTTTCTCCATTATTATATTCCAGGTTTTAGATGCATTATCATTTTTCCTACCACAGTTTAATTTTCTCACTTCCTGCACCAATTCCTTCAGATCCTTGGTTGCTCTCTATTAAGCTCTTGGTGCTGTGTTTTGTGTATTCCTCACATTCAACAGAGAGACAGCATATTAGCCTTTCCTTACAAACACTTTTTCTTGATCCTGACTCTTCCTCTATAGTTAACTGCTGACCTTTGTCTCGGTTTGGGATATTTAGATAGCAAGAAACAGATATGCCTCATGCTATCTTAAGAAGAGGACGTTTTTAGATTCTCACAGAACCCAAATGCTAGAAGGTTATCCAGCAGTCTGGCTGACTGGTTGGCTCTCTTTATTGCATGGTCTCTCATCTCCACCCTCTGCTCATCCTTCCATTCTCTGCAATGCAAACTAGTTTGAGAAGTTTTTAAATTTTATTTCCCCCAGGAATTCAACTTGAACATCTATGACTTTGGATTGTTCTAACTGAACACTCACTTCAATCTCCTGATCTTATTGCTTCTGTCTTCATTTAGATTTCCTCAGAAGGGTACTTTGAGACAGTGTATTTTATTTGAGAAGTGACCCTAGAAAATACCAATAAAGATGTGGGGAAGTGAAGCAAGAAAGAGAAGACAACTAATTAAACATGTATTATCAAGCTAACTCTGTAACTGGAACTGAATCTTGTGGGAAAACTCTGGGGATAAGTGTACACCATGCACCTTAGAGTGTTTCAGCAAGGAGAAAAAAGATGGGGTGTTTGTGTCCTATAAGTCATTTATCAAGAGCATTTCCGGGGGATATCAATTATCTAGTACTTCTGGTCTGCTGTGGTCATGGGTAAAGCTATCTTTGGCCACAAGAAAAAAATCCTCAAGCTCTGGGGAATGCAGTCACAGTACTTTACAATAGTAAGGTCCCATGGTTTGGGATGGCACATGACAGCATCTAATATTTATTGCTTTCAGTTACTGTTTATCTTAGCTCAAATTTGAACAAGAATATGGTCAGATCAGCTTGAATCACAAGTCCTTTTTAGTCCACTTGATGTCAGTTTAGACACTGGAGCAAGGTCATCTGATGTGAACATGTTCACCTAGGCCTTTCCCTTCAGCAGTGGCTTTGGGGCACCTCCAAAGATGATGACAAAGCCCAAGAAAACTTCCAAGTGTGTCTAAGAATACAACACCTCTGCCACTATGACTCGCCCATGTTTTACCCCTACTTTATCTCTTTGGTTGCCAGGCTACCACAGTGAAAATCCATTCCTGCCTTCACAAACAAGGCAATATTCTCATGAAATGATCTGCCTACGCTCTGACAGCCAGTGTAATCACCCATGTGTATGGCTACGTACTCTCTTGTGAATCTCTCATAGTGTGAGTTTCCTTGGGCAGGAACTCTCTTCTCTACCATTTGCTGCAAGGATCATCTTAAAAGAAAACAGCACCTTCACATAAAGAATCCTATAAAAGAAAAAATAGTAACAGACCACTGGCTTTGAGCAAACCTTGAGTCTATCCCTGTCCAGTATGCACAAGGACCTTCGCCATGCTCTTGGATATTTCATAGGGCCTAAGGATAATTTCACTCCTTTCAACAGTTTACACATTTGACAGGAAGAAAGACTGAAATCCTCACTAGTGCAAAAGATAAAATAAGCAAAGAGGTGGTTTCTGTTATGGGTACAAGCAAAAGCAGGTCTAACTATCAACAGAAACTGAAAGAGTACCATGTTGTACAGCTCCTTCTTGACAAATGAGAATGATGGTAAGAGGAAAAGACACATCAAAGATTACCAAAGTTGTACTGGAACAAAATAATTCATTTGGGAGTGTTTGCAATTATAAAAAGTAGAATAACATCCTTCTGGACTCTGGACTTCTGTTAAGAGAATTATCTTGATAATACTGAGATTTACTGGGCAATAATGCAAGTGATTTAATTTTCCATAAGGTTTTAATCATCTTGAAATTTTTTTAAGATTAATTTATTTATTTGAGAAAAAGAACACAAGCAGAAGGGGAAGAGAGAATGAGAGAGAGAATTTCAAGCAGACTCTGCACTGAGCATGAACTAAGATCATGACCTGAGCCAAAACTAATAGTGGGACACTCAACAAATTGTGCCACCCAGGCACCCCTTGAAATTTCTTAATACAGCTAGAAACAGGTAGTACCTTAAGTCCCCAAATGGGCAATGATCTAACTCTAAAAAGGCTCGACTTATAAAGCTAGATAAGTCCAAAGCTAACAACTCTAGTATACATTCCAAAAAGAGAAAAGTTATCCTAAAGATCTTCATCCAAAACTTACTGTTGAGAAATAATCTAGAGTTTTCTTCTGGAAACCACTTCATGCTACATTAGATCTCTAATGATCGTAATAGACTCCATAGGTTTCAAAGTGCCGTAGTATTTTCAGAAAGGTTAGCAATTCAATAACATTATAACGGAATACTTTATTTCAAAAATAATTTCAATTCCTTTGTCATATAAATAATTTAATACTTCTTAAAATAAATTTCTTCCTACATCTATAAGTTACTCATTTAGTTTTGAAATTATAATGAATATTTTACCCAACTGAACTCAGCTCTTCTACATTTGTGTTCTTACACATGACTCATTTTTCAAGCAATGTATTGGAGGTAAATAATGTCAACATGAATGAAACAAATGAAGACTTAGTTTCTAGTTCTCAGATCTTAAAGAAAGATCCTGGTACCATCATAGTTTTTCTGCTGTATTGGAATAACAAACTTTAATAGAACTTACTTTCTTTTTTTAAAAAAATTATTTATTTACTTTAGAGAGAGAGAGAGAGCAGGGGTGGGGGAGGAGCAGAGGAGAGAGAGAATCTCAAGCAGACTCCCCACTGAGCATAGAACCTGATGCAAGGCTCAATTTCATGACCTTGAAATCATGACCTGAGCTGAAACCAAGAGTTGGACACTTAACCAACTGAGCCACCCAGGTACCCCTAATAAAACTTGCTTTCAAAACAAACAACAAACAGCACTAATACTCACTCTAATACCGGAATTCTGCATTACAAAACATCTAACTTCTTTATCAATACACAGTTGTTAAGATTTTAGAGTAAGCCCCATATTCCTCTATAACTATTACATTTAGAGTTTAAGACCTAAAAAATTGAGATTGACAAAGACTATATAAATAACTTATACCCCTATACTTGTTTTCTTAGTTCTTTCTTTCTTTCTTCCTTCCTTTCTTTCTTTCTTTCTTTTGAGGTGGGGGGATGCATTGATTTAAGCTTTCTCATGCATGCCTTTCTAAATATGCGTCCTTTCTCTGGAGGCTAGCCACACCATCCTATGTAACACAGATATACTTTGTATTTTTAATTTATGCACTAATTCTTGAATGCTTACTTTATACCAGGAACTTGTCTAATGAGTGGGGATGTAGAACAAGACAGATAAGACACCTGTTCTCATGAGGTTTGTATTTCCATGGAAAGATACAGATAACAAATAAATGTACAAGCAGCAGACTTTCAGGTAAGTGAAATAAAAACGTAAATAGAGACAGAAAGTAATTTGTAGTCAAGGGGAAGCAGCAATTTGAAGACCAGTAGTTAGAAAGGATCTGTATGGGTCAGGATGGGCTAACTTATACTGTGATAACAAACATCCCTTAAAATGTCAATGGCAAAAAAATCAATAAACACTTATTTCTCACTTCAGTAGAGTCTCCTATGGGTCTGGGAAATTGTGTGGTGACTTGTCCAATAAGTTAATGGCTCAGCATTTGTTCTTCCACATCAGCACAGACTTCCAGTGTCTGGATGGCAGAAGACAGCACTGCAGAGTTTCACACTAGAAAGCACATCCTTCTGCCTAGAAGTCACATGTGTCATTTCCACTTACATGACATTTACCAAAAGTCACCTCGTGTTTCCTAACTTCAGGGGACACTGAATTATGATCAATTCATTGTAAACAGAAGGAGAAAAACTGTAAATATTGACAAGTATTATTGACAAGTTATTGCATTTATTCTAACACCAGAGCGATGAGGAAGTCATTACTGAAGAATCTGAAGGAAAAACATTTCAGTCAGAGGGAATTCTAAGGTAAAAGCCACAGGGGAAAACAAGCATGGAGTGTTAAGAAGTGGAGATGAAACAACAATGAACATGGAGGAGAATAGGAATAGATGTCTAAGGAAGACAGAGAGCTGCATCATAATAACCTTGTAGCCATACTAAAGTGTTTGGATGTTACAATCTGATGGGAAGTGCTTAGAGAATTTCAAGAAAAAGACTGAAAGACCTGAATTATACTTTTAAATGATGCACACCTGCTTGTACAATTCCTCTTTATCTGTCAAGTTCTAGCTCACAGATGTCCTTCTCTTTGAAGCTTCCTCTCACTCTCTCAGCTAGACTCAAGCAACTTACCCACTACAGTTTCTCTCTTCTTGGCACAGACCTCCATTAATCAATAACTTTGTTGTAGCACAATGTTGGGCTTGCCTGTCTTTCTCTTCATTCCACCTTAAAATTTTTGAAGACAGGGATCATATCTTTTTGTTCCTTTATCCCTAAGGTCTAATGTGATAGTCATAACACTGGACTTCATTTCTTTTGAGAATGAGTAAATTTCAAACCTGGTTCTGGTGCTCAGGACCACCATAGACAGAAAAGCTAGAAGAACATTTCAAGGCCATATAATACACTAGCTTCCAAAAAGGTTAAATACAGAAGATGTTGTTCAGAGTCACAGAGCAAACCTCAAAATGTGAAATAATTCTAAGTGAAGGGGTATAGGGAGCAGAGTCCCTTTTGCTTGCTCTACTTGTCTGCCAAATCTGTGGGAGTGTCGAGATCTCCTGAGGTTTCCAAGAACCACAAGGGCTCCAAGGCTCACAATTATAAAGCTACTGATTTAACCCATCACCTATATTTCCTCAAATGAAAAACAAAAAAAGAAACAGAGAAAGAAGGGTTAAATGAGTTGCTCAATCTCCAAAAATAATAGCATGGCTTGGTCATGTCACTGTGCCTATGAAACTCAGAATAGTTGAGATGCTCAACCACCTTTCTCTCTTTTTGAGCAGATTTCTCAAGAGTAATGCCATGCCCTCCTTCTGAGCCCTCAGAATTAATCTTTAGAAGTGGGAGGCTGGATATTTTCTGGGCAAGGCTGTAACTTCGGAATTCCTCTCATTTCGTGTTCTGACAGATCACCTCCTTGCTGCCACTCAGCGCACCCATCTATTCACTCAGGCCTTCTGCCAGAGGGTGGTGCCTGACTAAGTTTTCTGGGCTTTTTATTGTTACCAATCCTGTGTGCTTGCTCAGTACATTCACCCAGTAGTAAAGCAACCCTCCCATCCTAAAAATAAAAGAGAAGAAGATTTACAAAAATATATCAAGATTTTCTTCTCCTTCAGAGCCCAGGAAAAGTGGGCACATGCTTTAAATGTAATTGTCTCCACACTCAAATTAGAATCCAGAATCATGCCTCCACGTGTCTGGAATCATCCCTCTCCATGCAATTATTTTCAAGTTGTGCTTACCTGGTTTGAAAAGTGCCTTATAAACAGAATCATATTCACATATTAACTGTATTACAGATATTATCATGGCTGTCATCCACATTATCACTCATAAACTGTTACACAGTACAGCAGAGACATGACAAATTCTGAGAAGATATTTTTCCTCTCTTCATTTTCTTGAGTGGGAGTAAACTACATTACTGCCTCCAGCTACTTTACACTGATACCTATTTTCAAAGTAAAGGTAAAAAAATTCCTGTTTTCCCTCCAAAGATTTTAACTATGAAACCTTGCATCCAGATACATGAATTCATGTGGAATCTGAAACCTAATCTTTCAGTTTCCTCAGGAAATTTTTCTGCTCAACTGTAATCATTTAGACAGCCTGGACACCAACTGTGAGAATTCACAGAAAACAAGGACGAGTGCCTCCCTTTAAAATGTATCTTATTAAAGTGATTAGAAAAGTCCCAAAATCTAAACAACCCCAAAAACTACAGGTTGAAGTGATTTCAAGAGATTATCAGATTCAGTCTCTACTTTAAAGAGAGGTCAGTTATAAAATCTCCAGGATAGAGAACTGGTCTGTTTTTGTTTTTTTAATTGAATTTTACAACTGTGCTGCCTCAGCCACGGGTTACATAAACAGCTTGTTGTACTGTATGGCATCAACTCCTCATAATGGAAATGTAGGTTGGAACAACTGTCTTTCCCACTGTACATAACATAAAAACAGCACTAGGTGAGTCTCACAAGATCCTATATTCTTTGCCACTGAACCAAGCTGCTTCCCCTAGTTGTCTTCTCTAACCAAACCCCTCCACCTAATCCAACCTCTTGTTTTAAAACTGGACTGGAGCAATGGTTTTGTTTACCAATGCAGTAGCATTTTCTAGATTTGAAGATGCATGACTGCCATTAGTAAGCTGCCAACTCATCCTCGTTGTCTAACCTAAACGTCCTATAATATAATGAAATAATGGCTCAAGTTTTGATTCAAGACAGACTCAGGTTGATTCCCTTTCTCTGGCCTTTACCAAAATTTGGGAATCTGTCCACATTACTTAAGATCACTAAGCTTCATTTAATAAAGTACCTGAAACATAGGAGACACTTAAGAGAATGGATTATTATTATGATGCATTCAGATACTCTCCTTTAATTGTATACTATGTGGCGTTCATAATATTTGCACGCTATGATAAAAGAATTTCAAAATCAAATTAAGAAAATTCTCACTGAATGCCTACATCAATTACAGATATATGTAGCATATATGGATGAAATAATTCTTTAGTCAGAAGGAGGCACCCATGTGATGTTCTACTTATTTCAAAACGAATTTTGGCATCATTCATATTATAAACAAGTTAGAAGCCTACATCTTTCAGTAATACATAGCTCTTGGTGCTAAAAAATGTCATTTGTGGGGTGCTTGGGTGGCTCAGTAGTTAAGTGTCTGCCTTCGGGTCAGGTCATGATCCCAGGTTCTTGGGATCAAGCCCCACATCGGGCTTCCTGCTCAGCGGGAAGCCTGCTTCTCCCTCTCCCACATCCCCGGCTTGTGTCCCCTCTCTCTCTTTCTCTCTGTCAAATAAATAAATAAAATCTTTTTTTTAAATGTCACTCGTTCCATTAACTTGTTTAAAATACTTTATATTGTTTATTTATCACTACACAGCTCTGTAGATTTAGAATTATATGGTTTTGTAAATAGTCCTTATTTCTTCTGATTTCAATTCAGGCTGTGGTAGGTAGGGCTACTGTTCACTGAATATTCACTTTCTCCTTCCCACCTCTGTGGAAAGTGCCTTTCCCCATCCATTTGGTGTTGGATTTGACCAAGTTACTTCATCTGGCCAATGCAATGTTAGTAAACATGACACATTTGAAGGCTTGAATGTGTGTGGTTGGCATTGCTGGCTGGCATTCCTGACAGCACCATGAAAAGAGCAATAGGCCCCAAATAGCCATTGGTCCAAAGAGGCTAAGAGATACGTGGAATGAATTTGACCCAACCTTAAAACCAAACCCAGATGAACCCAGTTTAGACTAACCCAATCTCAGATAACTTAAAAACACGTAAGAAAGAAAGAAATGACCATTGTTGGATGCCTCTGAGTTTTTAAGTATTTTGTTATGCAGCATTATTGTGGCAATAGCTAACAGATACAGGCTCTATAAAAGATAGTATATTATTCAGAACATCCTCCACTGCAAGTAACAGGAGCCCAAACTCAAAATGGCTTAAGTGAAAAAAGTAAAGCAGTTAATTACACTTGTGGCTTTAGGCAAAGCTGGACTTAGATCCTCATTTAATATGATTCAAATGGTGTTATCAGAAGTATACCTGTCACCAGCTCTCAACTCTGTTTTCCTCTGGGTTGGATTCATTCTCAGACAAACTCTCTCCATGTGGTGACAAAGAGAGTCTCCAGAAGGGAGGTAGGGAGAGAGTGAGTCAGTCCCACCCAAACCTGAGGGACTGAAAGTAAAGAGGGAATAAATGCTCATAAAATTAAGACATTGTTACCAAAATGGTACACAGAGGTAAAGAAAACAGAAGAGCATAACAGAGTTATATAGTAGTTGAAATTTTTTCTGACTTAATGTAAACAGCTCTGACTTTAGATCTTCATATTAGAAGTGCCATCGGGCCTTTTAAGAAATCTCTCAGGCACGCTCTAGCACTGGTTTCAAGCTCTATGCCTCAGTTTGGCTGCTCTAAATGGCACTCTTCATTTAATTTGCCCTGGTATTTTCCTAGTGTCTTAGCTTATTTGGGTTGTGGTTGTTTGGTCAGAACAGAAGGCTTTAGTTCTCTCTACACTAACCAGAGGGAAATGATCAAACCTGAACACTAAAAAAAGCTAGAAATAAATGTCTGCCAATTTTGCATAATCTAACCTAAATGTATAGCCAAATCTTGCATTTAAAAGGAGCAAATTATAATTCAGCATCTCTGAGCTGTTCTGGCCAAGTACAATAAATGAGGCTCTCTCAAAATATGGTTTTCAAACCAAGCCTGGATATTGGCCACCAATTTGGTAAAAAGCTTTCTTTTTGCCTTTCTCAAGAGTTACTCTGCCAATAAGTTATCTCCGAACTATTTTAAAACAGGCAGAATATCACTTTGAATCAAGAATTGTGCATGCAAACTTGCCTAGTACTATTAATAATAACCATCACGAAACTAGTACTGGGTGAATTATCCTGCAGGTATGGGAACGTATGCCCTGCTGCCACTTCGGATGCCAGTACAGATGCAAGCAAGTAAAAGCCACACATTTGGCAGCCAGTTGATTTCTTCTCACTGGTTTGGTGAAATACTAACAATCTTTTAAACAATAGTTGATCATTTTATTCCTAAAAGCAGAATTATGTCTTAATTTCCTGTTTCCTTTCTAGTATCTAACTCAGTTTTGTACATAATAGTATTGCAAACTTATAGGTTTCTTTTTTTAAAATTAACATGTAATGTATTATTTGCCCCAGGGGTACAGGTCTGTGAATCATCAGGCTTACACAATTCACACCACTCACCATAGCACATACCCTCCCCAATGTCCATCACTCAGACATCCTATCCCCCTAACCCCCCAGCAAACCTCAGTTTGTTTCCTGAGATTAAGCGTCTCTTATGGTTTGTCTCCCTCCCGATCCCATCTTGTGTCATTTTTCCCTCCCTTCTCCCCCAAGACCCCCCACCCTGCTTCTCAAATTCCTCATATCAGAGAAATATGATAATTGTCTTCCTCTGGTTGACTTATTTCATTTATTAAAAAATTCATGGAAACAAATGAAAATGAAAACATAACTTCGAAATCTTTGGGACAGCAAAGGCAGTCCTGAGAGAAAAGTATATAGCAATAAAAAGACTTTCTCAAGAAACAAGAAAGGTAGACTCCGAATCTCACAAAACAAACTGAGGGTTACTGGGGGGTGGGAGGGTAGGGATAGGGTGGATGGGTTATGGACATTGGGGAGGGTTTGTGCTTTGGTGAATGCTGTGAAAGATGTAAGCCTGATGATTCATAGACCTGTACCCCTGGGGCAAAGAATAAAAAATAAAAAAAAGAAACAAGAAAGGTGTCAAATACAAAACCTAACCCTACACCTAAAGGAGCTGGAGAAAGAACAGCAAATAAAACTGATAGGTATATATCCCCATGATCGAACAACTTGAATACCTTTTAACAACAACAATAACAACAAAATTAGAATAGCTTAATCTAAGTTGTAAAATAATAACAGGTGTAAAATATATTTATTGATTTAAGTAAACACACAGGTAATCAGAGGCAAGGCAAGCTTCATTTTCAAGTTAGTCCAGGTCTAAACAGAAACACTGTAGGAGGCTAAGTACCATTATGGGGGATTCCATCTCCTCTCTGAACTTTTTAAGAAATCCTTAATAAGTAAAAAATAGATTTAAGAAAGGTGCTGTTCTATGAATGAGATTTATATCTTCAATTATCAGGAGAAGCAAAGAGTATCTGCAGTTCACTCAAAATTTCATCTGCTTTACTCTCCATCAATCACTTTCAGCATCATTTTCCAAAAGTGATTATTAAGAAGGCTCACCATGGGTCAAGCCTAGAATATTATCCCACAAAAGGGAACTTTCCTCATTCCTTAATTGTCAACCAGGGCTAAAGCTTAGAGATCTCATATCCTCTGAGGGTCTTAACTTCTTCCTTGACAGTGGGCAAAGGGACTCCAGAGGGCATTTCCCAATGACCGAATTATTTTTACTCCAAACAACAATAATACTACTAAAACCTTAGCTTTTAATAATGCTTTGCTATTTACAAAGACTTTCACATGAATTATCTTATTTATCAGTTAAATGATTATCCAATTTAAGACATTACCTAGCTAGTACTACACAAAGAAAAAAAAATCCAGGTACAGATACACATCTATAAATACATTTACCTCAGTGCTCACACCCTCATTATAGGAGTAGTGAAGTCACTCTCTTCACTTTAAGAATACCATGACTTCACATACACACTAGTTAATCCAGCTTGTGAGATAGGTAGATATTAACTATCATTAGGACAAGGATTTTTTTAGCTAGAAAAACTGAGTCAAACCAGTTATTCAATAAAGTAACCAAGATGATTAAGAGTAAAAGAAGAAAGCCAGGCTGCTGACAGCCCAATGTAGAGGACACTCCCTTTCAGTAGTATAGGACTGGCTGGTTGATCACAAAGGAACACCCAGCATATGGGGCAAGATGGCAGCTGCACATACATCTGTCTCTTCTTCCTATAGACATACTCACCTAGTCTCAGCACCTCCCCTGCAGGAACTATCCTCTGTTAAGTGCTTATCACATGGTACCAGGCACAGGGCCAAACAACCTGCACATCATATGTCATCAAATTCTCACAATAGCTCTATAAGTTTGTACTGTGATTGTGTCTATTTTGTAGATGTAGAACTGAATCTCAGGGAAGTTAAGTAACATGCCCAAAATCACACAGCTGGGCAAGTTAAAGAGCTGGGATTTGAACTTAAACTCCATTTGACTACAAAAATCTGTTCCTGTCCTCTGATCTCCATAAACTTCACTTCCCACATTTGCTGCCCATTTTCCTCCTTCCTTTCTTTTTCCTTCCTATCAGGTTGCAGAATCAGAAGGTATCACAGAAGCAAAAAAATAGCTTTTTTTTCTGACAAGACCTCCTCTTCTCAATATTATTCTGATGAGGCTATTTTAAAGAAACTCTGGGGAAACATTGTATCCCATTAGACTCACTTTATTTCAATTATTAACTCCCCAAGTCAATTTAGCCCATATAATGGCTACCAACTTATACCCCTCACCCCTGCTAATGTAGGTCTTGCAAAGAAACCAACTTCCCTCACAGATCATACTACCCCTCACAGCAAGCTGGCCTTGAGCTACTGCCACAATACTAATAAAGAGTTAGGGCAATAGTGAGTGAAGGTTCTATAAAAGGCTCAGTCAATGGTACAGGAGCAGTGCCTACAAGTGTTTATGCAAAGTAATGTCAAAGGATGTAAGTGTCTCCTAGAATGCACCTGAAACTGCTTTTTTAAAAAAAAGGAGTTTGGGGACTGGCACCAAGAAAAGGTTATACAAAACGTGGGAAAAAATGATTAGAAACCCTTGTGCTATGAGACTTTCAGTGAGTTTTTAAATTCTTGTTTTGTTTTCTTTTGTTATTTTCCCTACATGCTACTATCTAGCCTAGGCTTTTCTCTTTTGCTCTGCATTTTGTGAGGGCAATTCAGATGTTTAGCCCTGGGCACAGGTCCAACAGAGGCAAGCAGAAGTTCTGCTGGGCTCAAACCAGGCTCCTTGGTCCCCCCTCTCTACTCTTCTTCTACAACCTCTCCCCTTCCCCAAATGTTCTAGTTAGAAGAATCATTTATCTCCAAACCAAGATCCTTAACCTTTATTGTGCCATGGGCTCATCTGGCAGTCTGGTGAGAACCACTGACACATTCTCAAAATAATGATTTTAAGTGCATTTAATAACATGTATGGTATGTATAAGATTATCAAGGAAATTGAAATTGAAAATTTCAATTATCCTGAAATAATTATACTATTTTAAGTATGTTAAAGTAATATATGTATTCCTTTACTCAAGCTTTAAATAAAAAGATCTAGTGGTAGATTTAATATTTATCACAATTTCAGTGTAATGATGAGGGCAAAGGATATTTTGAGATATCTGCAACAACTGTAATGGGGTGTGACAGAGTACTGATATTACCATGGGATTTTTTCCCATATTTATAACTGATGGACAAGCAACATTTCAACTAAAGCATAGGAAATATAAAGAAGTCATTTTTTTCCCTAAGTTCATAGGCCTTTACTTCTATCCATTGATACTTTGGTGGATCCCAACATAAGAATACCTTTTGTAAAGATCTACATATTGGTTATAAATCTTCCTTAATTTATTCCCTCCATGAGTTCTGTACCCTCTCTTCCTTGCATCTTGGACCTATAGAGCAACCCTCTTTCAGTGAGGATCTTATGTTTCCCATGTGGGTTTCTACCAGGTGGTAAGACTGTTTTAAAAGGCACCTTTGAATATGATAGAACTTCTAGAAAACTTGGAATGATAGACATTTTTATTGTCTTTTTCAGTTATTAAATTTAGAGCTTTGGAAAAAGGAGTCAGCCTCCAAAGGGCTTGACGGTGGAAAAAGTTCACCTGTAAGCAACCAGAATAAACCAACCAAGGCTTTGCCTGCAAAAAAATAAGATTCCAGTGCAATTTAAACTCTGAAAATAAAGAAGACATAGAAAAAGATTTTTTTAAAAAATGAAAAAGAAAAAAGTCCCAAAAAAATGGCAAAGAAAAAAGGCAAGAAAGAGTAGGAGAAAAACAGAAAGAAAAACAGATTTTAGATTCTCAAAAGTATGACAATCTAACAGAAATAGTCACATCTTCATCATTATTGTTACTCGAATAGCTCTGAAGATCAGCATTCAGTTTCCAGAACATCAGGATCTGACATTTGTCTCCTTAATACCAAGAGGGCTGTGTAGAAAAGCACCCATCACTCAAGTGAAAATTACACTCCTTATCTCAGAAGAGTCCATGAAATTCAGGCAACTTCAAGTAAAGGGTCAGCTCTCAAATACAGTGTTTTTGAAAACGACTATGACTATCTTAAACATATATATAGCTATGCAAATTCCACGTTTCCTTTCATGCTATTTTCAGATTGTTTTTAAAATTAAACATTAGGCTCTGCAGCACACAGAGGATGTTAGATTAAAGGGCCAGTTGCGTTCCACAAGGTTTCGGTTTTCCGCATTTGCCTAGAAATAGCTTTTCTCTGGGTGGGCCAGGTGAAATGCAACAAAGTTATTGTTACCTCACTTCCCTTGGCTTTTTGGGTGGAGAAGCCAGATGAAAGAGAAAAAGAGAAGAAGAAAAATAAAGGAGCGGCCAGAGAGAAAGAACAAGGAGAGGGAGATGCCATTTTAGACTCCATGAGGTCAGATGGATCTACCACCAGATTTTTTGTTGTTGTTTGAAGAACAAATAGAGAAGAGGTTAAAAAAGAAAATTCGGGCTTATAACAATGATGAAAGCAGAAATGCCTGCCTCTCTCACTGGACATCAGTGCTGGTCTGCCCAAGATGTGACAAAGCAAGTGCACATAGACCCCACACGTTCAAGTCCCATTTGACTCTATCCTGTCAACCAGATGGGGCTCTTGGCTGCATTTAATTCATTTACACAACAGTGATGAGTCTTGGCTGGGAGTTAAAAGAGAAATGTTCTGCTTGAGTGCTTAATATTATACAAAAAGTGAGTGCACCATCACACTTTTTAAAGGGCTCCTTCTACAATTTCTTCATTAAATTATATAACCTGGCACAACTAGTCAGTTTTCTTTAATTTAGAGTGTACCAGCAGATTTCTTCCCAGCCAGAGGAGTATGCTTCTAATTATGTGACCAGTTCAGTAACTGAAGTACACCATACCATTAGCAAGGAGATTGAAGGGCAGTTTTGACAAGCTCAGAGTCTGTCAGGGACATGAACTTAAGGCCTTAGGCCAACAACAGACCCTTTCTTGCCTCTAGTATCTGAATAATTCACAATTTTCACTCAGGGTGGGGAGGTGATGTTTACATATCTCACAAACCTTATTTTTAGCAAGTTTAACAATAGCTGGAAAAGCAGCAAGGACTTTGCACTTCAACAGAAAAGCAATGCTTCCAAAAAGCCATTCCCTCCGTCTCCTGTTATAATTTATGTTATGATGAAGCTATAAATCAGTCATCATACCAGTTAATTTTTTTTTCAACAGCTATTACATCTGCTAGTTTTGCTTCAGGACATGAAGTAACAAACACAATCGTTATCAAGGAATAAATTGAGCAGAATAACAGCTTTGCTGTGCAGCTTTATCCAGGAAGATGGTGATGGAAGGTGATTCTCCACAGCTCCCCCTTTTCCTCCTCTAGCAACAGCACTCCCAATTCTTTTAATAGTCAGATACAAATGCTCAAAATTAAACCTTTCAAAATCCCCAAGATATTTTCCTCATCCTCTGGGAATCCCTCACTTCACCTGGGTTATTCTTGCTTCCATAAGGTACTTCACGATGCTTCAGATGCTGAAGCCTTATCTCCTCAGCATACCCCGAACCTTCTCCCAGTGCCACAGCTTGCTTCTTTCCCTGCAGTAACCAGTTCAGATGTTCAAAAAGGGGTGTAAAACGTCTCTAAGTCAATAGTTTCTGTTTTCTCATCTGCAGATTAGGAAGGTGAATCCCCTCATCTGCAAGGACCCCCGCCATTATTAACCCTAGTAATATATGAGACCTAAGGCATACGTTGTACAGACATGATTTTATGTTTTCTCTTTTTCTTTTGATAAAAAGGCTATTTTCTTTATTTATTTATTTCCTGCTCTGAAAGGGGGAGATAAAATTCCAAGGTGTCTACTTTAAGGAAAGGAAAAATGTTTACCTCTTAGGAGAATATGACATATATCATATATATATCCACACATTATACATATATAAAATATACATATCCCTTTAATCAATGCAAAAATATTCAATTATTACTAAGTTTCTAATGGGTACAAGATATGTGCTAAATACAAGCACATTCGCTAGATTACTTAATATACATTCTTAATCAGCCTCATCACCCATTTCTCTTCTACCTTACCACTCAGAGCAACCAAATCAATACTGGTGTGTATTAGAGGTAGGAGTTCAGTCACTGGGCTGGAATTTAACAGACCTGAATTCAGAATGAACTTCCCCCTGCTCCCCTTTCTCCCTCTCTTTCTAAATAGGACCTGTCTCTCATTCAAATAAGTTAATTTGGGGCTCAATCATTGAAACGGGTACCCTGTCCTTTCTAGCTCTTAAATTATACCATCTGCAAAAGATATTTAGGATCATTAGCTATTGAGGAAATGCAAAATAAAACAATAATGAAATATGACCACACACCTGTCAGAAGCCAAAATAAAAAAAAAATAGTACCACCACCAAATGCTGGAAAGAATGCAGATAAACTCGATCTTTTATACCCTGTTGGTAGAGTATAATAACATGGTACACTAACTCTGGAAAACGTTTGGCAGTTTCTCATAAAACTGAACATGCAACTCCAATACACCTCTGCAACTGAATATTTACTGCAAAGAAATAAAAACTTAGGTTTACATAAAAGCCTGTATATGGCTATTCATATCAGATTTATCCATATTAGCTTAAAATTGGCAATAACTCAGATGTCCTTCAATGGATGGTTAAACAAACTATGGTACATTCATACCACAGAATACCAATCAGCAATAAAAAGGAACAAAACACAGATACACACAGCATCTTGGATGAATCTTCAGAGCATCATGCTAAATGTTGAAAAACACAGTGCCAAAAGGTCATAGGCTATATGATTATTATATAATATTCTTGAAATTTAAAAATTATAGAAATGGAACACAGATTAGTAATTGCCAGAGGTCAAGGAAGAAGGAGGGGTGAAGTGGAAAGGGTGTTGCACAAAGGTTAATAAGAGGAATCCTTATGGGGCGCCTGAGTGGCTCAGTCATTAAGCATCTGCCTTTGGCTCAGGTCATGATTCCAGAGTCCTGGGATCAAGCCCCGCATTGGGCTCCCTGCTCAGTGGGGAGCCTGCTTCTCTCTCTCCTACTCCCTCTGCTTATGTTCCTTCTCTCTCTCGCTGTGTCTCTCTCTGTCAAATAAATAAATAAAATCTTTAAAAAAAAAGAGGAATCTTTGTGGTTATGAAACTGTTCTGTTCCTCAACTATAACAATGGTAATATTCTGGACATTGTACTTTAGTTTTTCAAGATGTTGCCATTGGGGGAAACTTGGTAAAGTTTATAGGTTATGCAGTACACAGCTTTTCTCAATTTTATTTCTCATGACTACATGTAAATCTACAATCATCTCAAATAAACAATTTAATTGAAAAAAAATCACGCACATTCTGGTTACGTTGTGCCTCCTGATTCCCACTTTAGCCAATTTCCAATGGAAATTTTGGAGAAGCCTAGGGAAAAACAGGTCAACTGTTGACAAGATGACAGCAAGGCCCTTGCCCGGCCACTGAGTACCCTTTGTGATGCCAAATGTAAGGAGGAATGTGTGGCCATCAGCAGCTGTGTGGAAGCTCCAGGACTGAGCAGAGAGACCCTCTCAAGTTGTAAGATGCAAGTGGCATCTCCAGGGGAAAAGTGCCCCTTGGAGATAAGGCAAAATAATCCCAGCTGAATAGAATTTTACTGTCCTGATCACTTGATAAACTATTTGCAGGGCTGTGCTAATGAAGTTAAAGTAGTTTGCTTCCATTGGCAGAAGCAGCAAATCTAGTTCTAATGGCTTTTTTTCTAAGAAATTCAGGTGCCCTGCATACCATATCCTCCACTAGCAAACGCAGACTTACTGAAGCTAACACTCCAAACACTCCATCACTCTTTTTTTTTAAGATTTTATTTATTTATTTGAAAGAGAGATGGGGGATAGAGGGGCAGAGGGAGAAGCAGACTCCCTGCTGAGCAGGGAGCCTGATGCAGGACTCAGTACCAGGACCCAGAGATCACATGACCTGAGCCAAAGGCTGCTACTTAACTGATTGAGCCACCCAGGCATCCCACTCCATCCCTTTCTGATGATAATAAGATAAGAAGAGATGGAAGGGCTTTGAGGCCTGACCAAGAAAAGTCACTCAAAGTCCATGGAGGGGATACTAGAACTAACAAAAGTCAACATTTATTGAACATTCTCGGTACACTTTCATGCATTATCTCATTTAATCTGAATGAGAATTTGAAGAATTAGGAGTAATTATCCTTATGGTTTATAGAGATGGCAGCTAAACTTCACAGAGGCCAAGTGACATGTTGAGGTAATAAGGGACAAAACCAGGATTTCACCTGAGGCACAGAGCTGAGTTCTCTAACTCCATGTAGAGTAGCAGGCCTTCCCAACAGGAATATAAAACACAGACACCAGAATAGGGCAAGATGTGTCTCGAGACACTGATTAGGTACATTTTAAAGAAATTAGAACCTACTTTTTTATAGCCATTTGAAAATTTACAACAGCTCAGGTTTTAATAGCACAGATTTTGAATGGCTCCTTCTACCAATTTCCCGAATTCAGTGACTGTCCTTTTTCGGTTGTACAATTTAATGCCTAACACCCATCTCCAGAGAAGGCTCTGGAGTGGCTACACCATGTGGTGCCCTGCACCCTCTGATTCTTACACTAGAATATTCCAGTTATACTGATTATGACTTCAGTCTGTATTTGGGTTAGCAACTAGCAAGTCCTTTATTTCAGATGCTCATATAAAATCTGTATCTTTGCTTTAGATATAATTTGGTTATATTTTCTCTTTTATTTTCTAACAGAAAGTATGTGTGACTATTATCTTTTTTTTAAAGATTTTATTTATTTATTTGACAGAGAAAGAGACACAGCTAGAAATGGAACACAAGCAGGGGGAGTGGGAGAGAGAGGAGCAGGCTTTCCCACAGAGCAGGGAGCCCTATGCGGGACTCGATCCCAGGACCCTGGGATCATGATCTGAGCCAAAGGCAGATGCTTAATGACTGAGTCACCCAGGCACCCCTGACTATTATCTTTATTATTGTTATTATCTATAAAAAGTTGCTCCATAATTCAAAAAATTTATTTTGTATTTTTTTAAAGATTTTATTTATTTATTTGTCAGAGAGAGGGAGAGGGCACAAACAGGCAGAGTGGCAGGCATAGGCAGAGAGAGAAGCAGGTTCCCTGCCAAGCAAGGAGCCCAATGCAGGACTCGATCCCAGGACCCTGGGGTCATGACCTGACCTAAAGGCAGCTGCTCAACCAACTGAGCCACCCAGGCATCAATGATTTTGTATTTCTTAACTGTTGTTTAATGGTGATGGTTAAAGTCTGATCCTTGATAAACTACAATAAATTACAATTTGCTTTACGAAATAAAAAAAAGGAGGTATTATTCTAGAAACTAAAGTTAAACATTATTAATTAAATTAGTTCATTCATTAAAGAGAACCATAGATTTCTATGGCCTTAGAAAATGATTATTCAACATAGTTATTAATAAAGGAGTGAAAAGGGCACCTGGGTGGCTCAGTGGGTTAAAGCCTCTGCCTTAAGCTCAGGTCATGATCTCAGGGTCCTGGGAATGAGGCCCACATCGGGCTCCCTGCTCAGCGGGGAGCCTGCTTCCTCCTCTCTCCCTGCCAGCCTCTCTGCCTACTTGTGATCTCTCTCTCTGTCAAATAAATAAATAAAATCTTAAAAAAATAAAAAAATTAAGGAGTGAAAATATTTCATGACCTTTTTATAATTTAATTATGACATTCAATAAAATTTAGGTACTTCAATAATTTCTTGGATGTTTACTACATGGTAAATTTTTCCAAATTTGATATGACTTATGTCAAATATTCTGGAGACAAAGAACTACTACAGTTTTAAAATCAATTTTCTGAATCTTTAAAAGCCTATAGTTCCTGGGGAACCTGGGTGGCTCAGTTGGTTAAGCATTCAACTCTTGGTTTCAGCTCAGCTCATGGTCTCAGGGTCATGAGATAGAGCCCTGTGTTGGGCTCCATGCTCGGGTCTGCTTGAGATATTTCTTTTGCTCTCCCTCTGCCCCTCCCCCTGCTCATGTTTTCTCTCTCTCTCTCTCTAATAAATAAATAGAGTCTTTAAAAGCCTATACTTCCTTCAAGCAATTTATATTTAAACAGCTTTAATTTGAATTTTTTATTTTTTATTTTTGTGAACTTGTAAAATCAGAAATTTTGCAAGATATACACAGTATTTTTCCCCTCCTCCAAAACAAAACAAAATAAACTTTTAACTCACTAACAATCAAGGCAATCCAATGAAGAATATCTAAAATGCAGATTCATGTAGACTGGTATTCCTTCTCATCTTCAATCTAAATGTCCTGCTTCCTAGGAAAAATTATCAAATTAAGCCCTGGTGGCCAAGCAAACTACATCAGTAGCTACCACAAAGCATCTAGTTTACCCAGGGGGAAAAATACTGGAACATTTTAAAACATCTGCAAGCGCGAAATAAGAAAGTATCAGATCAAAGAGAGGAAGCTAGTTACAAGGTCAGTTGAGCAATTAATAGGCAAAGACAAAAAGTCTCATACAAGTTCAGAAGCATTCATTTTTCCCTTCCGCATGGAAAGTATCAAATCCTTGTTTTGGGAACAATAACAAAGGAAATAGAAAAGGTGTCACTTTTGAATAATACAATTAGTAGGCTGGTGTCATGCCAGATAAATAAAGACAACCGATTCCCAAGATTTTCCTGAAGGATGGATGGCTCTTTGGAAATTAGTAACCATGAGCAATTAATGGTTGGTGAGAGTCTCTGACAAGAACTCTTGGAAGAACTTTGTTCTACGAAATAATAACCATTATAATAATAATAGTAAGTTAACTGAAATTTTTTAAAAAAACAAAAATGCATTTGGGAAGAATACTCAGAGTAGTAAATGAATAATTCGAAACACATTTAAGATAATACCGAACAGCTGGACAGTTTGCAGCTGCAATAACAAGAGTGTAAAGGTTTACATCAAGCGTTTGTTTTGAAAACTCCAAGATTCCAGTAACTTATTGCTTTATTCACAGAGAAACTAACTGTTTTGAGATTTGGGATCACATGGAAATGACAAGTTACCAAACTCATTTCCCCACCAGTTTTCTGATCCAGATATTGAGTGATGTCAACTTACTAACCCCAGGCAACAAGAGTGTACATATAACTTCCAGTTAAGTAACTAAGGGATCAATGTATATTGGTTGAGCACCTACTGTGTGCATGTACAGTTGACCCTTGAACAATGCTGGAGCTAGAGGTGCCAATCCCCCAATAAAGTTGAAAATTACATAGAACTTTTGACTCCCCCAAAAGTTAACTACTTATAGCCTACTGTTGACAAGAAGCCCTACTGTTAACATATACAATCAACTAGCATATATTTTGTATGTTATATGTGTTATAGACCAGATTCCTAAAAGAAAGAAAGCTAGAGAAAAGAAAAGTCATAAGGAAGAGAAAATATATTCACAGCACTATACTATATTTATTGGGGAAAAAAATCCACATGTAAGTGGATCTGTAGTTCAAACCTGTGTGGTTCAAGGGCCAACTATACTGAGTCAAACACCAAGAACGGTGACGAATAGAGGAAGGAGCAAGATGGTGGTAGAGGAGACCAATTATCATCAGGTCCCAGAAATTCACCCAGATAGCTATCAAACTATCCTGACCACCTACAAATTCTACAGGAGACCAATGAGAAGAAGGGCAGCAATTCTAGGAACAGAAAATCGACCACTTTCCAGAAGGTAGGACGTGCAGAGAAGTGAATCTGAAGCAACGGGAAGATAGACCCCAGGGGGAGGGGCTGGCTCCCAGCAAGTGAGAGAGCAGCAGAGCACAAAATCAGAACTTTTAAAAGTCTTCTCCACTGAGGGTTGTTGCCCCAGAGGCCAAGCGGGGGGTGAAGCCCTTTTGGAGACAGTGTGGTCTCAGGACCCACGGGGACACAAAAGACCAGCAGTGTCTGAGCGAGACAGAGCTCCCAGGTATCAGACAGAAGCTGATGGGAGAGACAGAGCCAAGCTGAGAAGATGTCTCTCAGCTCGAGGTTACCTTGGGCCATAATCCAAAGCACAGTCGGGCCACGGCTCTTTGAGCGGGCACCCCATGGGTGGCAGATACGGAGAGACCCCCTCCTTCCTCCTCCAGGAGGAGCGGCACAGGAGCAGCTGCAGGAATCTGCTGGGTTTGGAGATTATAAATGAGGCCATTTTCCAGAGACAGAAACGCTTGGTCACAGGCTGGGTGAGCTCGCAGTGAGGCCAGAGACCAGGTAGACGGGAAGGACTGACTACTTTTCTCTGAGGAAACACTGAGGAGTGAGGCCCTGAGCTCTCAGCTCTTCCAGGTCGGAGACTGGGAGGCCGCCATTTTCATTCCCGTCCTCTGGAGCTGTACAGAAAGCGTTCAGGGAAAAAAGCTCCCAAGAGTGAACCCGAGCCCATTACTTAGCCTGGCCCCTGGCAAGGGCGGGGTAATTCCACCTCAGGCAAAGACACTGGAGAATCACAGCAACAGGCCCCTCCCCCAGAAGACCAGCAAGAGCGTTCAGCCAAAGCCAAGTTCAAGATTGCTGAGAACTGTAGGACTCCAGAGCTAGGGGAAAGCAATGCAGAGAATTAATGGCTTTTTCCCCATGATCCTTTAGTCATTCAAAGTTAAATTCTTTTAATTTTATTTTTTTCTTACTCTTTTATTTTACATTTTTCCTTTTTCCTATTTTAACATTTTTTAACCCACTGAGCCACCCAGGCGCCCTATTTTAACATTTTTTAACTATTATTATCTTATCAATGCTTTTTAATTTTTTAATTCTCATTATTATAATCATATTTTATCACTTCTTTGTATTTAACCTTATNAGAGAGAGAGAGAGAGAGATTACAAGTAGACAGAGAGGCAGGCAGAGAGAGAGGGGGAAGCAGGCTCCCCGCCGAGCAGAGAGCCCGATGTGGGCCTCAATCCCAAGGACCCTGAGATCATGACCTGAGCCTAAGGCAGAGGCTTAATCCACTGAGCCACCCAGCTGCCCTTAACCTTATTTTTTGTATACATATAGGTAGGATCTGTTCAATTCACCAGTCTAATAGATATAGATAGGGATAGAGATAGATAAAGAGATAGGGTCAGAAAGAGATAGATATAGAAACAGAAATAGATAATATAGATATAGGATTTTATTTTATTTTTTTGTTTGTTTGTTTTGTTTGTTTGATCTTGTTTTTTGTTTTGGTTTGGTTTTTGGTTTTTTTTCCTCTTTCTTCTCCCCCCAGTTCCAGGTCTCTTCTGAGTAAGTTACTGTATATTTCTCTGGGGTCATTGCTACTCTTTAGTATTTTGTTCTCTCACTCACCTATTCTTATCAGCATAAAATGACAAGGCAGAAAAATCAACACACATAAAAGAACAAGAGACAATAATAACGGCTAGGGACCTAATCAATGCGGACATTAGTAATATGAAAGAACTAGAGTTCAGAATGACGATTATCAAGGTGCTGGCTGGACTTGAAAAGAGCATGGAAGACAATAGAGAATCCCTCTCTAGAGAAATAAAAACCTTTTCTGGAGAAATAAAAAAACTAAAATCTAACCAAGCTGAAAGCAAGAAAGCTATTAACGAGGTACAATCAAAAATAGAGGATCTTACTGCTAGGATAAATGAGGCAGAAGACAGAATTAGTGCTTTAGAAGACAAAATGTCAGAGACTAAAGAGCGGAGGAAAAGAGAGACAAACAACTACTGGACCATGAGGGGAGAATTCGATAGATAAGTGATACTATAACATGAAACGATATTAGAATTGTTGGGATCCCAGAAGAGGAAAAGAGAGGGGGGGCAGAAGGTATATTGGAGCAAATTATAGCACAAAATTTCCCTAATTTGGCAAAGGGAACAAGCATCAAAATCCAGGAGGCACAGACAACTCCCCTCAAAATCAATAAAAATAGGTCCNAATAAAAATAGGTCCACACCCCGTCATCTAATAGTAAAACTTACAAGTCTTAGTGACAAAGAGAAAATCCTGAAAGCAGCTCGGGACAAGAGGTCTATAACATACAATGGTAGAAATATTAGATTGTCAGCAGACCTATCCACAGAGACCTGGCAGGCCAGAAAGAACTGGCATGATATATTCAGAGCACTAAACAAGAAAAATATACAGCGAAGAATACTATACCCAGCTAGGCTGTCATTGAAAAGNACTATATCCAGCTAGGCTCTCACTGAAAATAGAAGGAGAGATAAAAATCTTCCAGGACAAACAAAAACTAAAGGAATTTGCAAACACCAAGCCAGCCCTACAGAAAATATTGAAAGGAGTCCTCTAAGCAAAGAGAGCCTAAAAGAAACGTACACCAGAAAGGAAGAGACACAATATACAGTAACAGTCACCTTACAGGCAATACAATGGCTCTAAATGTATATCTCTCAATAGTTACTCTGAATGTAAATGGACTAAATGCCCCAACTAAAAGACACAGGGTATCAGAATGGATAAAAAAACAAGACCCACCAATATGCTATCTGCAAGAAACTCATTTTTGACCCAAAGACACCTCCAGATTTAAATTGAGGGGATGGAAAACAATTTACCATGCCAATGGACAGCAAAAGAAAGCTGGAGTGGCAATCCTTATATCAGATAAACTAGACTTTAAGGCAAAGAATATCATAAGAGATGAAGAAGGACACTATATCATACTAAAAGGATCTGTCCAACAAGAAGATCTAACAATCATAAATATCTATGCCCCTAACATGGGAGCAGCCAATTATATAAACCAATTAATAACAAAATCAAAGAAACACATTGACAATAATATAATGACAGTAGGGGACTTAAACACCCCCTTACTGAAATGAACAGATCATCAAAGCAAAAAATGAACAAGGAAATAAAGGCTTTAAATGACACACCGGAACGTGTGTCCAACTGGACACACAGATATATTCTGTGGACATCACAGTTATATTCAGAACATTCCACCCCAACACAACAGAATATACATTCTTCTGTAGTGCACGTGGAACATTCTCCAGAATAGACCATATTCTGGGTCACAAATCAGGTCTCAACAGGTACCAAAAGATTGGGATCATTCCCTGCATATTTTCAGACCATAATGCTCTGAAACTAGAACTCAACCACAAAAGGAAAGTTGGAAAGACCTCAAATACATGGAGGCTGAAGAACACCCTACTCAAGAATGAATGGGTCAACCAGGAAATTAAAGAAGAATTAAAAAAATTCATGGAAACAAATGAAAATGAAAACACAACTGTTCAAAATCTTTGGGATACAGCAAAAGCAGTCCTAAGAGGAAAGTATATAGCAATACAAGCCTTTCTCAAGAAACAAGAAAGGTCTCAAGTACACAACCTAACTCTACACCTACAAAAGCTAGAGAAAGAACAGCAAAGAAAGCCTACACCCAACAGAAGAAGAGAAATAATAAAGATCAGAGCAGAAAACAATAAAATAGAAACGAAATGAACAGTGGAACAAATCAATGAAACTAGGAGCTGGTTCTTTGAAAGAATTAATAAGATTGATAAACCCCTGGCCAGACTTATCCAAAAGAAAAGAGAAAGGACTCAAATTAATAAAATCATGAATGAAAGAGGAGAGATCACAACCAACACCAAAGAAATACAAACAATTCTAAGAACATATTATGAGCAACTCTACACCAGCAAATTTGACAATCTGGAAGAAATGGATGCATTCTTAGAGAAATATAAACTACCAAAACTGAACCAGGAAGAAACTGAAGACCTGAATAGACCCATCACCAGTAAGGAGATTGAAGCAGTCATCAAAAATCTCCCAACGAACAAGAGCCCAGGGCCAGACGGCTTCCCAGGGGAATTCTACCAAACATTTAAAGAAGAATTAATACCTATTCTCCTGAAACTGTTCCAAAAAATAGAAATGGAAGGAAAATGTCCAAACTCATTTTGAGGCTAGCATTACCTTGATCCCAAAACCAGGCAAAGGCCCCATCAAAAAGGACAATTACAGACTAATATCCTTGATGAACACGGATGCAAAAATCCTCAACCAAATACTAGCCAATAGGATCCAGCAGCACATAAAAAGGATTATTCACCACGACCAAGTGGGATTTATTCCTGGGATGCAAGGTTGGTTTAACATTCGCAAATCAATCAATGTGATACAAGACATTAATAAAAGAAAGAACAAGAACCATATGATCCTCTCAATAGATGCTGAAAAAGCATTTGACAAAGTACAGCACCCTTTCTTAATCAAAACTCTTCATAGTGTAGGCATAGAGGGTACATACCTCAATATCATCAAAGCCATCTACGAAAAACCCACAGCGAATATCATTCAAATATCATTCTCAATGGAAAAAACCTGACTAAAGTCAGGAACACAGCAGGGCTGCCCCCTATCACCACTGCTATTCAACATAGTACTAGAAGTCCGAGCCTCAGCAATCAGACAGACAACAAAAAGAAATAAAAGGCATCTAAATCGGCAAAGAAGAAGTCAAACTCTCACTCTTTGCAGATGATATGATACTTTAAGTGGGAAACCCAAAGGACTCCACTCTAAAACTGCTAGCACTCATACAGGAATTCAGTCAAGTGTCAGGATATAAAATCAATGCACAGAAATCACTTGCATTTCTATATACCAACAACAAAACAGAAGAGAAATTAGTCAATCCTATTTACAATTGCACCCAAAACCATAAGATACCTAGGAATAAACCTAACCAAAGAGGCAAAGAATCTGTATTCAGAAAACTATAAAGTACTCATGAAAGAAATTGAGGAAGACACAAAGAAGTGGAAAAACATTCCATGCTCATGGATGGGTAGAATAAATATTGTGAAAATGTCTATGCTACCTAGAGCAATCTACACATTTAATGCAATCCCCATCAAAATACCAGCAATTTATTTCAAAGAAATGGAACAAATAATCCTAAAATTTATATGGAACCAGAAAAGACCCCGAATAGCCAAAGGAATGTTGAAAAAAAAAAGCAAAGTTGGCGGCATCACAATTCCAGATTTCAAGCTCTATTACAAAGCTGTCATCATCAAGACAGTATGGTACTGGCACAAAAACAGACACATAGACCAGTGGAACAGAATAGAGAACCCAAAAATGGACCCTCAACTCTATGGTCAACTAATCTTCGACAAAGCAGGAAAGAATGTCCAGTGGGAAAAAGACAGTCTCTTCAACAAATGGTGTTGGGAAAACTGGTCAGCCACATGCAGAAAAATGAAACTGGATCATTTCCTGACACCACACACAAAAATAGACTCAAAATGGATAAAAGACCTCAATGTGAGAAAGGAATCCATCAAAATCCTCGAGGAGAACACAGGCAGCAACCTCTTCGACCTCAACCGCAGCAACTTCTTCCTAGGAACATCACCAAAGGCAAGGGAAGCAAGGGCAAAAATGAACTATTGGGACTTCATCAAGATTAAAAGCTTTTGCACAGCAAAGGAAACAGTCAACAAAACCAAAAGACAACTGACAGAATGGGAGAAGATATTTGCAAATGACATATCAGATAAAGGGCTAGTATCCAAAATCTATAAAGAGCTTCTCAAACTCAACACCCATAAAACAAATAACCCAGTCAAGAAATGGGCAGAAGACATGAACAGACATTTCTCCAAAGAAGACATCCAAATGGCCAACAGACACATGAGAAAGTGCTCAACATCACTCGGCATCAGAGAAATACAAATCAAAACCACAGCGAGATACCACCTTACACCAGTCAGAATGGCTAAAATCAACAAGTCAGGAAACGACAGATGTTGGCGAGGTTGCGGAGAAAGGGGAACCCTCCTACACTGTTGGTGGGAATGCAAACTGGTGCAGCCACTCTGGAAAACAGTGTGGAGATTCCTCAAAAAGTTGAAAATGGAGCTACCCTATGACCCAGCAATCGCACTACTGGGTATTTACCCTATAGATACAAAGGTAGTGATCCTCAGAGGATCCATGTGTCTTTCCATAGTTTGGCTATTGTAGACATTGCTGCTATATTTTACTTATTTTTATGTGCAGATTATATGATGCTTTATGTGGGAAACCCAAAGGACTCCACTCTAAAACTGCTAGAACTCATACAGGAATTCAGTCAAGTGTCAGGATATAAAATCAATGCACAGAAATCACTTGCATTTCTATATACCAACAACAAAACAGAAGACTATCTAGACACATGGTTTAAACAGTAACTATGACTAACATAACATAAAAAATAAATAAAATAATTATAGCAGCAATGTCTACAATATCCAAACTATGGAAAGAACCTAGATGTCCATCAACAGATGAATGGATAAAGAAGATGTGGTATATATATACAATGGAATATTATGCAGCTATCAAAAGAAACGAAATCTTGCCATTCGCAACGACATGGATGGAACTGGAGGGTATTATGCTGAGCGAAATAAGTCAATCAGAGAAAGACAATTATCATATGATCTCTCTGATA
>LNAC01001003.1:0-69365 GCA_002007465.1 Ailurus styani | reverse complement strand
TTTGCAACGACGTGGATGGAAGTAAAGGGTATTATGCTGAGCGAAGTAAGTCAATCAGAGAAAGACAATTATCATATGATATCTCTGATATGAGGAACTTGAGGGGCAGGGTGGGGGGTTGTGGGGGGTTGATGGGAAAAATAATGAAACAGGATGGGATGGGGAAGGAGACAAACCATAAGAGACTCCTAATCTCACAAAACAAACTGAGGGTTACTGGGGGTGGGAGGGTAGGGATAGGGTGGGTGGGTTATGAACATTGGGGAGGGTTTGTGCTTTGGTGAATGCTGTGAAAGATGTAAGCCTGATGATTCACAGACCTGTACTCCTGGGGCAAAGAATAAAGAATTTTAAAAAAATTTCAAAAGGAGAAGTATAGTGTGATATGAAAATGCATAATGAGTCTAGATATGGTCTAGGTAATAGGGTATTAGGAAAGGTATCCTTAAGAAAGTGGCATTTGAGCTAAGTTCTGAGTAAATCCTCAGGGAATTCAACCAGGTACTGAGCAGGACAGGGTAGCTGGGGGTGAAGTTGGAAAGTTTCCAGGCAGCATTAATTCTAGAGACAGTGAAATGTTTCCATGACGGAAAGAAGCATGCCACATTTATAAAATTCGAAAGAAAGTCTGTGTAACTATGGCCATGTGGAAACCTCCAGCAAAATGTCTAGGAAAAAGTTGATGACAACTTGGGCCACAGCGGCAACAGTGGGAATGAAGGAAGGTAAATGAATTTGAAAGCTATTTTCCAATTTAAATAAATTAGACTTATAGATAGCTTAGATGTGGGAAATGCAAGGGAATGCAAAGAGATGGTTTCAAGGATAGTTTCCGGAGTTCTGGCTTGCCTGCCTAGACTGATGCCATTCGATGATTTAAAGAGCATTTGGATTGTGAAGGAAATCACACATTCAGTTTTTTTAAATGTATTTTTTAATTAATATATATTGTATTACTCATTTCAGGGGTACACATTCAGTTTTGAACATGCCATGTTTGAGAAAGCCTCAAAGGAAAGTGTGCATTGGAGGTAAAAATTTGGGAGTTGCTGATGTATAGATGACTGAGGCTTAGGCATGGATAAGATCACTTAGAAGCAGAATACGGAGCTAAAAAAAGAAAGAGTTTTTGACTCATTCCTAAGGACTTCAAACACTAAAAAACAGCAGTATTATCTAAGGAGTGATGACAGAAGTGTAAGGAAAAGTAAAATTTTAACAACAGCATCACCGAAGTCCTGGGAAAACTGAGTTAAGTCAAACTCTCACTGTACCTCACAATTTCAGTAAATTTTTCTTTGTGGTTATCTAGACACATGGTTTAAACAGTAACTATGACTAATATAACATAAAAAATAAATAAAAATAAACAGTAACTGTGACTATAAGTAAGCAGCATTTTTGTTCTTTTTTTGTGTGTTTTCCCTAGGAACTATAATTTGGATGAAATCTTTGAAAGAAAAGACAGTATAAATTCACTGTCCAATATGGTAGTCACCAGCTGCTTGTGATGATTTAAATTAATTAAACTAAAATAAAATTAGGCTTAAAATTCAGCTTTCAGGGACACCTGGGTGGCTCAGTCGGTTAGGCGTCTACCTTTGGCTCAGGTCATGATCCCAGGGTCCTAGGATCGAGTCCCACATCAGGTTCCCTGCTCAGCAGGGAACCTTCTTCTCCCTCTTGCCTGCCACTCCCCCTGCATGTGCACCTCCCCCCAACAAGTAAGTAAAATATTTTTTTAAAAAATTCAGTTCTCAGTTGCATTAACCACCATTTCACACGCTCAGGAGCACATGTGCCTAATGGCTACCATTTTGGATACTGTAGATACAGAACATTTCCATCATTATAGACAGTTCTATTGACAGCCTAGTCTAAAATAATCCTATACCAATGAGAAGGCATGATTAAGTGAATCAAAAATAAAGCAATGTTCCAAGTATTAAAATACTGCCCACATTCCAGGTGAGGAAGTCGGGAGGGAGAGAAAGGATGACAAGGGTCAAAAAGAACATAAAATGTGGCATTTGCCTCCATTACAGATGAGAGAACTGGGGCAGGTGATGAATGTGTTTCAGAATGTGTTCAAAGGGAAAAGGGCAAAAGCGAGATTGAGGAACTTCCAAACTAGGGACAAAGAACGCAAGGTTTTCAGTTCAAGCTCTGCCATGATGGAAAGAGGGTTTCTTCAAGCAGGGAGATAACCCCCACTATAGGTGTCCTTTTCACCTACTTACCTCAGAACAGCTAAATTTCATATTTCTACATAAGTTAGAAATCCTGCCAATACTACCTGTTGAAGGGCACATTTTCATTTTAATCCTTATGCTATGAAATCCAGAAAAATAAAAACATTAATAATGCTGGAAAAAGTTTTTCTGTTAGAAAACTCATGAAAGATCAATTTGGATGAGGTTTGTAGATTTAAATTTCAGGCATCTGCCCACCTTGTTATAGCCAATATGCTCCCATTTTAAGGGAAGCAATAAATAAATACTCCAGAAACAGTTTCAAATACTGAAATTAGTTTATTTCATTCACACACACACACATATACACACACATACATATTTTAAAATCTGGTATCACTGTTCACTGAATACCATTCATAAGTATACTAGATATGAATAACTGAGTTAATCCAGTGAAACCATTTTACCAAATACAGGTTAACATATTTTTAATTCAAAAATGGAGACCCTATTTTTTGCTCGAACAGTAATAAGTGTAAAGGCTCCATCTCTGTCCTGGAAGAGATAATAAAAGCAAAAACAACAATAATTAACATCAAATGAGCCCTTACTATGGGTCAGGCTCTTTGTATTTATTAGTTCATTGAACTGTCACAATAATCTTATGAGGTGGACACTATAATTATTCCCATTTTGCAGAAGGAAATAACAAAGTCAGGGCACTTTAATAGGATCAGTGCAAGAGAGTAGTAGAGATCAAATTACTATGCCTAAAATGATCAACAGAACAGCAAAGTACTTCACCAATATTAACTGGGTGATTAAAACTAGTGATGACAGGGCTTCAGTGGAGGAAGAATTCCATGTGGGACAGAATGGTCGGGAAATGGGATTTTCAGGAGTACTTAAAAAGAGAATCTGCCAATTCATGTATTCAAACATCATTTATTAACTGGTATTTACTGGGCACTGGATACTAGCTGGAGATAAAAATTTGAGTAAGATTTAAAAAAAAAAACCCTACATGCATCAAAAAAAAAAAAGGCAGAGAAAGGGTAAAAGGATGTTCCAGGCATCCTGGACACATTGAGATGTGTCACAAATGCTCTCAAAACAGATAAATGGCTTACCCTCATTGTCTTTCTCTCTTTCCCTCTTTCTTTTTTCCCCTCTTTTTCTCTGTTGCCCTCTGTCTTATCTCTCACTCTCTCATTTCTACATCTTCATACTTTTAGAAAGATTTGTGTTCTCTATCTTTAATGAGATAATCAGTGCAGCCATATGCCTTCACTTGTCTAAAATAGTCCCAATTTATGTCTACTTCCCAGGTATAATGAGTGATTTCTTTTACTCTCAAAAGTGTCTTGATTTGGATGATAAATAACATGATTTGCCCCACAAATAATACTGCCTTTGCAGAAAGTGAAAAAAGAGGCAGGCACACACTCTTGTCAACACACCCACAGTCAATTATCTCCCAGGAAAGTTGTAAAATTTTTGACTTTCTATGACTGGAAAAAATTTTAGGCAGGAAAATACCTCCCACTAAGTCAGAGCAAGCAGTGTTTAGGAATATGTAGCAGAATCAAAATTAGGGGAGGAATAAGGCCAACCTGGAAGATCGTTTCCATAGATTTCTATTCAAAAAGGCTAGCTTCAAGTTCCCTATATTTTCTGTGTAAAATATCATCCAAATCCTTGATAATTTTAAGTAAGACTCACCAGCCTTACCCTCGTTCCATAAATTCTACCTCTGTATTTCCAACTGCCTATTACACATCCCTGCCTAGTGTCCCATGTCCTAGTGTCAAAGTCATCATGTCCTTCTCCTCAGTTTGTTCTTCCTCCATCATTCCTATCTCAGAGAACTTCAGATCTTTCCATGAGCCATACAAGGTTAAAAGAAAAATTAACATCATCCTTGATACTTCCTACTCATTCACTTTCATGTTTGATGAATGACAAGGTTCTACAATCCCACCTCTTTCACACGGTTTTATTCTTCTATGTTCTCATTTCTCCAGACCCACTGAAACTCCTTGTTTTAGTCTGGGGTTCTCTCAAAGCAGATCTTGAGACCAGATTTTGGGCAAGTGGTTTACTTCAGAGGTGACCCCAGGAAGAACAATGTGAATGTGGAGGAGGACGGCAAGCTATTACTGTGGGCAGCTGGAGCTCCTACTGGTGCCCTCTGACAGGCTTCACAGAATACACCAGTCTGCCTGGGGTTGAGGGAACAGGAGTATCAATCCACCAACTTCTATCCCTTGTTCTTGAGGGTTGTTCCTGGATATTATCACTCTTAGGCCTTCAGAGTCTGTGCATAGTCCAAACATTCTCTTTCTGCCAGAGAATAGCTTTAGAAGAAATTCACTGGAAGCCTTAGGGGTGTTTTGGAACTTTATTCAGTGACTTCCAAGAGGGCCAACCATCCTAGCCTACTACACCCTTATGTGAGGCACTTGTGATATCAAGCCTAGATGCCAGCAAGAGAGTCCTAATGTGTTTCCTTATTTGCCATCACACACTTCCCCTCAACCTCCCCACAGTTTCCAGGTGATGATTCTGAATGTGACATACAGGTGTGACCATGTCCTTCTCAGGATGGAGTCCTTTAATGGGTCTCTGAGGACTCATGGAAACACTTAAAACTCTCTCACCTGGCTTCTACCCAGCTGTCTGTACCTTCTGCCACCTCTCTATCCCACATGATCCTCTTCCATTCCTCAGTACCTTGTGTTCTCTACCAAGAACCCTCCCTTTCTTTGCTCCTCCTTCCCTGGCCCTCTCCTGCCCTGACCACACCCCTCTGCCCACGTGGTGGGTGTGCTCTTATCTTCTAAACCTCAATTTAGAAATCACCTCTATGAAGTCTTTCTCCACCTTAGGAAGGCTATTCCTGGCATGCTTTGCACCCCATAATGTACCATGTGCATAATTCTGAATGTCTCCTCCACACCAAAGCAAACCTCTCAAAAGTTGATACAATGTGTCTCCAGTATCTCACATTTGGTTCTGAACATTTTTGTGCACGAACCCCTTCAGCAGTCTTGAACTCCTTTTCCAAATAATGTTTTAAGAGCATAAAATAAAGCACACAGAATTAAAAAGGAAATAAATCGTGTCAAACCAGAATTAAAATATTTTCCAAAAATTATGGTATTGGAGTATAATGTTTATTAATACATTAATCAAATTACCATTTTTTTCAAATAGTGATGAACATAAATAATCATAATGTGATAAAAGAATATATCCTCATATTACTTCTACCGTGTTGTGTTGCCTACATTTATAATTGAAGGAAATTATGGTAAGTCTCAGGAAGAGGTTAGGAAAAATAAATGTGCCATTTTTCCTTCTCAGTCCATGGCACCATGTATTATATACATAGACCTCTTATGGTTCAGTGGCCCTCAGGTTAAGTGGTACTAGCAGCATGGGCCTGGCTTACAGGTGTTCAAACATATTTACTAAATGAGCTGCCTCTCTTTCGGTGTGCTGAATGAATGTGTTTCTGGCCTGGACTTCAAGTTCCTCTTTCTCTAAATTTCCATGATCATATGTTTAAATTATTCCCCAGATTTCACTGGGTACAAAGGCATTACATTATTTGTAACATCTCATCATCCCATGCTCCACTGCTACCCAGTGCATTGAAGACTCCCCCTCAACTTTTTCTCAGTCATTTCTGAGAGTCCCCAAACTTGTTTCATGTAAGCCAGAAAGAGTCCTAACCTCTTCTTCCTTCCTGGCCTCTCCTTGTAGATAAATGTGGCTTGCAAAGCCACTTGAGGGTCATAACTTACGGCTTCTGCTGAAGCTGATATTCATGCCAAGGGCGATGCTTCACAGTGCTGCCTAACTTGACAACCCTCAGGAGCTGTAGCAAGGCTCCTGTCTCTTTCATCCACTTTTAGGCCACATTCTTTTTCATAGTAGAGAAGATATACCCTCCCCAACTTTGGGTCATGTTTTGGCATATGACCATGAAATCAGTATTACTTGGTGTCCTTGTTTCAATGTCTCTAGAAACCAACTCCCTCATTTCAGTGTTGTGCCAGAACCTTCCACTTGTCCCACAAGATTCCTTCTCTACAGCCCACACTGGTTTGTGCCCAAGAGGCTACTATGTAAGGACTGCAGAAACCTGTGCCCATGTCCTCTGGCTGATACTCCTTGGTCAATAGGATATGAGAAGGCAGGAGAGTAGTTAGAGCATTTCTTCTCCTGTCTCTCTTTCCATCGTCTGTAGTTTGAACGCAGTCCTCCACAAAATGCTCCTGTCCAGCAGTCCTCTCCCACCACTTTAGCGCCTCTACCCTGCAGCTGCTCCCCCACGTTCCCTCCTCAATCGTATAGGTGGTGACTGCTCTCTGCTGGTATTAGACCCAAGGAGCTTCACCCATCCCTTGTTGGTCTCTTTTAAATCTTCCACTTCTGTAAGTATTCCCTTCCCTAAACTCTCCTCAAATACCCACATGTATGTGGGAGGTATGTGCTACCTCTTCCTCCTCCCATGCCCGCCCTGGACACAAGTGTGAAGCTTCCTCATAGGGCTGTGATTCCCCCCTTGGCTTCAGACCTATCAGTGCACTACACACAACCAGACACATCCAAGTCTCTGTGTAAAATCACTGGCACTCATCCCTGATGCTCCTATGGAAAGATCATTTCACTAAGTACATTTGACACCCTTCTTTTTGTCTGCTCTGACATCTCAGTCATTTATTCAACTGTTCAACAAATAGTCCACATTTTTGTGTACTTTAAGCTGCCTGTGCTCTTAACTATGAGACAGCATACAGATTATAGAATTTGGAGAAAAGCAGACATTTTTGCCACTTACCAAGAGAGATATCTTGGGCAAGTTACTATCCAATTTCAGTTTCCTCAAGTGCTCAGGATGGTAATTGTGAAAATTAAATGAGCTAAGGTGTGAAAAGGTCCAAGAGCCAAATGGGAATTTGAAAGTGTAATAGGACATATTTCTGAGTGTATCCACTAGTATATCCAGAGATTTGTGTAAAGAAGTTAATTTCAGAGTGTTTTCAGTATTAACACCTGTGGAGGAGTGAGGGATACAGGACTTAGCAGAGGGATAAGGTATGAAAAAAGTCCTAGAGAACCCCAAGGGCAGCTCTGAAGCTGAAAGAGTCCTTCCGACTTTGAAGCAAAAAGACTGTTTTCCACTGATGTCCAGTCATGGATGTGGGCTACTCCCAGAAGAAATACCCCTCTCCATCTGAGGGCAAAAAGACTGGAGAAATATGTAGCTGAGAGATGTTAGCTGCCAACAGTCCCAGTAACTGGGGGAATGAGTGCCTTTATCCTGGAGGGGGAATCTAGCCAGCACACTACATTATCCACTACACCAAATATTTGTTAAATAATTGCTGGCTGCCATCAACATCTCCTTTCATTTACATCTCTTCAGTAGTGTGTAAGGGCACAGCAACCTTGGAGAGCACCAATGTCAACCGAAGTAACCAGATAAAATGGCTTTTTGTATAGTGATTTCTCAAAAATTGATTTATATGACTAGAGTTAAAAGCCACAAGGCAGTTGAAGAGAGGTTTTCAAACCATGCTTCTTACAGTAGGGTGGGGCAAGATGAGCAGAGAGTGTAGAGGACAACGTCATAGCTGAAAGAGTGCCAAGCTCTAGCTCTATGCTTGACTTTCTTCTGTGTATGATTTTTCTGAAGAAAAGAACACCCTCAGGGTATACATATGTTACCTAGGAGGGGAGGAAAGCCCTTTCTTCAGGCTGTGGCCACTAAGGGGGATGCTAACAGGCCTGGACACCCTGGGCTGTGTGAGCAGCAGGTTCTCTGCCTCTGTTAGTTCATCAGTACACCTCAGTGCAATCAAAGTAGCAGGATGGTGGAACTGGGAAGATTGAGCATGGCATATGAAAGAATGAATAAAATAACTTAAATATTAATTGCTTACAGGCTCTTCTGCCTCAAATTTCCACTGTTCATGAATATTCCCAGATAGATAAACAATAGCCATTCTCAAAGGCTATGCATAAGACAGAGCCCTTAAGGAGTATTTCGTAATTTCTAGCATCCTGGATTCCTGCGGACAAGCCCTCCATTCAGAATGGAAGCAGACCCATGGGAAGCAACACCTGCTCAGGGAAGGGAAATGCTCAAGGAAGTTCCAAGCAGAGAACACAGGTTTACAACTGGTTTATTATATACACATGCTCTGTTCTCTTTCCAAACAAACAGCAGGACTATGAATGACAATTCACCTTGAGGGTTTTTTGTTTTGTTTTGTTTTGTTTTACCTTGAGGGTTTTAAAAGAAAAATTATGGAAGTGAAAGGTGGTTAATTCACCTAAAACCCTAAATACAATGGACATCATAAGTCAACATTATTTTGCCTTTAGGCTTTTAGCTTTTGTTCTTCACCAACCAGGAACACCCTTCTCCCTTCTTTTCTGCTAAGGTCTAGCTAAAAACTTCACCACTAAATCTTTTCCATCTATCCCTAACCATATATGCCTTTCTCATCTCAAATCTTTCATTATATTTGGGTCATAGAGTGATCAGAGTCATCATTACAAACATAGCTGACATTTATTAAGTGCTAATTATGTACCTGCATTGTACTAAACACTTTACATGGATTATCTCATTTAATCTTCAAAACAACTCTATGTTGGGAGATCATTAACCCCATATAAGGAAACTGAATTATTTATTGGCCCCAGATCTTTTCCCTCTCTGTATCCACACCCTTGACCATATGAGTTGTTCCCACTATCGGAGTGAAGTATGTTTTCTTGCCCATTCTCTTTAAGCTCAGCCATGTGCCTTGATTTGGCCAATAGGTTGTTCATAGCCATAAGTGAGCAGAACCTTGAAATAGATTTACATAGGGAGCTTTTACTCATATGCTTCCACCATTAACGTGAAAATATCATGATCTAGCCAGAGTGCTAATCCCAGGGGGATGGCAAATATGGAAAGCAGACCTGAGCCTAAATGCCAAAAAGTAGGTAAGCCAACTAGATCTTCAAATTGAAGCACAGCTGCCCAGCCTAGCCCAACTGACTCCTGTGTAGTCACAGAAGCAAGAATGATAGGTATTTTAAGTCACGAGATTGGTCTGTTACTCGGTGACAGCTAACTGATACAGGCACCAAGAGGTTAAGTTACTTGCCCAAGTTCTCACAGGTTGCGGTGGTAAGATGCTTCCAGCACAGATTGGTTTCATTTCAGTTCCCACCTTTTTAACAACTGTGGCTTCCACCATCATCATCACTTCTGTGATCCACATCCAATCACATTTTTTGAATGTTGACTATGTTTCAGGCACTCTAAGAAGTACCATTTATATATTATCTTACTGAACCGATGAACAACCCTCTGATACAAGTACTTACTACTGATCACATTTTATAGGAGGTTCATTAAAGATGCGTGCCCAAGATCACACAGCTAATAGAAGACAGAGCCATCATTCATCTCAGAGTGTTCCAAGTTGCCATGCTGTACTTCAACACACTACTACCTTTTGAACAAAATCACAACTCTCCTTAGAGAAAAATGTTAATGATCAGTTATTCCAAGAATCTCTTCTTGCCCAAAAATTTCCAAAAGGCTGCTTCAAACCCAACAATGATTGCTTTTGAAAATTTCTGTCTTGCTTTTGAATAGTTTAATGACTATTAAAGTTTTTAAAAATCTTAAAAATCTACTTTAAACTCCTATATTAAAAATGAGGATTCTAGGGCTTAGGGAAATAATTTTACTGATTCAATTACATGCAGCAAACTACTGGAATATCAAAGTCCATATCCTGAATGCTCATCTTCAGCATCTTGTTTGGGAGGGAGAGGGACAGCAGCCCAATACTATGGAGTAGAAATGGGAATTTGCTGTCTAACTTCTCCTTAAATAAATATTTAGCCAAAATTCCTGTCTTTTACTCTCACATCCAGAAATATCTGAAGGCAGGCAGGGGTACTTTCTTGGAAGCAACCTGTGTTGAAATATGGGGCCCAGGGACACCTGCATGGCTCAGTTGGTCCTCAGTCGGACCCCAAGGTCCTGGGATCGAGCCCTTCATCAGGTTCCCTGCTCGGTGGACAGCCTGCTTCTTTCTCTCCGTCTGCTGCTCCCTCTGCTTGAGTGCTCTCTCCCCCTCTCTCTCTCTGTCTCTTCAAACAAGTGAATAAAATCTTTATTAAAAAAAGAAGAAGAAGAAACCAGGGCACCTGGGTGGCTCAGTGGGTTAAAGCCTCTGCCTTCAGCTCAGGTCATGATCCCGGGGTCCTGGAATTGAGTCCCACATTGGGCTCCTTGTTTAGCCGGGAGCCTGCTTCTCCCTCTCCCTCTGCTGCTCCCCCTGTTTGTGCTCTCTGTGTCCCTCTGTCTCAAATAAATAAAATCTTTAAATAAAAAAAAAGAAAAGAAAAGAAGCCTTGGGCCCCATATTTAAAAGGTCCCCATACTTGGTTTAATGCTCTACTCTCACCATATTTAAATCCCTCTTAATTTTTTTTAACAAGAGGCTCTGTTCTTCTGTTTTGTACTGAGCCCCCCAAACTATGTACCCAGTCTTGTGGAGGTGTCTAGTGTCTCCAATTTCTAAGCTTGGGGAGATTCTTCAATATGCAGTGAGTTGTTTCTCAGCTTTCCTCTGCTAGCTATCACTTACAAGAGTGAACAAGGCCAAGAATCAGAATATTGAGATGACAGGTGAAACATGGTCATGAGTCAAACAGATCCAATGGTATCTCCATGCAAATCCAGTCCAACTAACTCTGGGCTGAGGGAGAGGCTAAAAGCAGGGGAATTGGTGGAAAGTCTAAGAAGCAAAGAACCTCCCTAGAAAACTAAGTGGCCCTCTATTGAACTATTAGATGCCCTAAAAAATAGAAGGGAGTGAACTTCAAAATGTTTACAGTTGAGTTTCAGCCATTGCTAGAGTGACCCCTTCTTAATATGGATACTCCTTATGCCATGCTCACGTCATGACTCACACAAGTTTCTCTTGCCAGGAAGTCATTCCAAATTCTCATCATCCCCTGAATCATCTTATCTACATAAGAAGTCATTATGAATAACACTATTTGACCCTGAGATAACATAGAATAATTGTGCAGTTATTTTAATAAGAACAAATCATGAGTTAGCTCCTCCCTCCTTTCTCCATCTTTATAAATAATGGAGTTAATATAGGGCCTTATAATAAAAAGTATCAGGGCAAGGCAGGGTTCATATAAAAGATCAATCTTAATATCACAGGGGTAAAGGCAAGCTAATTGCTTCCCCTACCCCAAACTTTGTTCTTACATGTGGAACACCAAGAAATGGAGAGATTAAATCAATGGAAATACATGTTGGTTATGAAAAAAAAAGTGACTCTTTTACCCCATGAGATAGGAAAGACTAAAACCTCTATAAAGGTGAACTAATAGGAAACTAAAAATGAATTGTGCTGCCACATAGAGTCATCTGAAAAAGTTTTATTAAAAACGTCTCCAAAGTATATTACATTTTATATTATACCAGGTGGAGCTAGGATGAGGGAGGGAGTTTATAGAGGAACTGTTGAACACAATTTTATTAGAATGCTTGTTCCCTTGATTACAATAAGGAGAGAAATAGGGCTTATTGGTTTGGTTATTTGAAACACGCACAAGCACACCTTCTCACACAACTCCAGCTTCGAGCAGGGTGAAAGTGCCTTTCTTCAGCTGAGAGTGAGCTTGAAAATATTTTATTACTACTACAGGAAACCTGTTTTAAGTATCGTCTTTTATGAAATGCTCCCATTGTTAAGAAGCATTCTTGGTTTGCTTTGCTGCTATTATGATGGTAAATACTGATTAAACATAGGATATTGTTCATAATACAAAGAAAGATGAATGTGCAGCCTTCAAGGGATTTAAAAATCAGGTAGATAAGACATTTTAGAATGTCAAGGAAATCTGTCATATATAACATGGGAAGACGGGAAAGATAAAAGGCATATTCTTTCATGTTTCGTTCCTTAAGGGGGCCATGTAAAACACATATCTATTTAACATGGCTCAGAAATTAAAGTTATGATATCCATAACATATACCTAACCACATGTTAGGATGAAGAAAGATTGTATCTTGGAATACAGGAGTCTTCCTTGTGCAAATCCCATTAGGACCAATAGGGAGTTATTCATGCATCCAAATCCCTCCCGTCCTTTCCCTCAGAACCCCCAGACACAGACACCCTTGTTCTGAATGATCCGTGTATTTATCTATTTCACATAAATCAAGAATTTAATAAAAAAAATCCACCAACATGACCATATGAGACATGAATCATGAGGTCTGTATGTATAAATCATATAGACCTTAAAAGCGTTTATGATACAGCCCCTTTCATGCAAACCGCCCAAATGTTTTAGAGAGCTAAATCATACAGAAAGAGGAAAATGTATTAAATAAAATGGAAAACCAATGGTTAACCAAACTAATGAACAAAATGTCTAGATGGCTCTCATCTCTGAATGGATTCCTTAGAAATTTTAACTGGAACAGAATTTTCAAGGGACCATTGCATTCAGTAAGGCAACTGAATATGTTTGTAATCAAAGATTTCTTTAAGAAAGGTCTCTGGAAAAAATTTTAAAATTTCTAATAAGATAAAAAAGGACAATGGATTCAAAAGTAAATAAAAAGAGTCATTAAGGAAATATTCACTTCATGTTACTGTTGCACTATGCAGAAAACTCACTGTTTACAATTCCTCCAACTCCAAACCCTCCTGTTTAAAAATATGTTATTTTCTCTGAGTGATTATTTTTAATTCATTCCCTTTCCCAAGAAGGTCTACTGCACTATAAAAATAAGTTTTCATTTACTTGCCATAAATTTCAAGCATGTCTCTTAACTTTGTAACCTCCTAAATTACAGGTGATCTGCATATCTTGTTGGATTATCATGAAGAACTTTTATGCCACTGGATGAGAGCAGAAGTCTTTCCCATCTTTTTGTCTTCAACAACATATGTCCATATATTTATTTTTTTATATTTCCTCTCTGATTCTTCTATTTCCTGAAGCATTTAGCTATTTCTGAGATGATTCTGTTTCTATTTATTTTGTGTCTCCCTTACTACACTGAGAGTTTCCTGACCACAGGGATTTATTCTTTTATCATTATATCACCTAACTTCACTTCTGGCATCACAGGTGCTATAGGTGCAATAGATAGATGGATAGCCAGAATAACTATCTAAGTAGCATCAATACTTAGACAGTAGGTAGAAGTGATCAAGGCCCATGTTTTTGAATGCATCTGGTTTATCAAGCAGGAGATGCGGCTCTTCATGTGAACTGTGCACATCCTTCAGCCATCAGCCTCTTCAGAGGTTGGTTCTTCCCATAGCCCTTCCCAGGGTAGCTATGTCCAGTGACTGGTCATTGTGGAAGTACAAAGTTTCAGCCATCATAAGCACTTGGGACAACTCTGAAGGGCCATTTTAGCTGCAGAGTTCCTCATAAGCTCGCCAAGACTGCTACTGATAGGCCAGCATCACAGCTCTACTCTTCCATGTCCCAACTCCTACTCTGTAATGCCCTGTACACTAAACCAAAGAGGCCAACTTGCAAAAAAAAAAAAAAAAAAAAGGAAAGCTAAAAAACAAGGAAATCTAAAATGCAGGTACAAAATGATTTTGGCCATGAAGTTACTTCTTTTGGCCATGAAGTCAAGCACCCTCACCTTCTGATTCTCATGACCATCAGCAAGTTATAAGACAAAGTAAACATCAGAAAGGCTACAACATAGCTATAGATTTCAGGAAGGAGATGATGGGTCTGGATTATAGGTAGACGGGGTGTGTGATAAGGCCCATGGCTGCCAAGTCTGAGGCCACAGAATGTGACCACTGGAGTAAATTAACCAGCCTGCCTCATCCTGTCTCGTTTAGAAAACTTGCTGGAAGACCTTTGCTAGGAAACAAGCACCTACGTCTGGCCTCATCAGAGAAACAAGGGCCTCATATGAGGGTCTTTTCAAATGCTGCACCTGCCCTAGTATGTCCTCAGGCTTTCCTTCCAGTTCCTGGGGCCTCAGTTTACCCACCTGTACATATTTCCTACATTACTTCAAAGAGGTGCTTGGAGACTTAATTAATGTTTGTCAAGCATGTCTTATATGAAAGGAATCATGTGCAGTAAGTTCAAAGTAGTCTTGGCCCTGCTGTTTCTTTCATGTGTGCTTAGAAGATTGTTCAGCCTTGATAAGAACTCAAAAAAGAAAGAAAAAAAAGGGGGGAAAAAAGCCACTTGTGCTCAAGTGCTTGGATTTGAGTCCTCACATTGTGAAGCTCTCAGCATTTTCTCTGGATGCCACAAAAAGATGAATAAAAATCAGTTAAACAACTGGTTCCATGAATCACACCACCATTCTCTAGGTGGGTCAAGAGCCATTCCAGTGTCTCCCACGTCCCCCTACTTTGCCACTGCTACCCACACCACTTACAAACATACCCACATGTTGCCAAGTGATTATTTCTAACACTTTGTTTTTTTCTCCTCTGTCCCCTCTCTTTAGATTTCCTGAGAGTGACTTCTTCAGGTCCTTATCACTTCCCTGATAGTCCTGAAGCTTCCAGTCTGACAAATTTCAGGTCAGGCAAACCCCATGCAACAACGAGACAGTATTTCTTCAAACATATATATCTGTTTGTGCCCATCTCATGCTCAAGTCCCTTATGAGATTCCCAACACTTCAGTCTACAATCCAAAATTTTAAGAAAACATTCAAGGTACTTCATAATACAGTCTCTATCTACATCTCCAATGTCATCTTCGCCACCATCCCCTCCAACATACACACAGCTCTGCTTTCAGTTTTCCAAGGTTTTAAGGGCATCATCTCTATAACTGTGGACACAGTGCTTTAGTCCCCCCTTATTATCTAACTCTTGGTTTTTGTTTTGTTCATCAACACTTATCATTCTTCTGAACCAAAATATACTCCAGCTTTCCTAGTGTATGCATATTTTTACCATAGCTGGATTGCAGAATAATCATTTTCTTAAGCAACTTACCCAGTAGTCTGTAAATTCCTTAAGGAAAGGGATGATACCTGTTATTTCTGTACTTTCAGTGTCTGTAGCAAACTAGAGATGTTCAATATTTATTAAATAAATACAAATGACTAAGCAGGGAGAGAGAGATGAGTTTAGGCATTTCTAAAGCCCACAGATTTCAGAAGCACCCTTATTTCTAACCAAAAATGAACAAATGAACTAAGCAAGAGGATTCTTGGCTTATTTATGAATGGATAATTCCAGAAAATGGAGATAGAACAGGATGGGGAATCTTCTGATTATTCTAACTTAAAGGCTTCTAAGATTGATGGTTACCAGAGGGGAGGTAGGTGGGAGGAATGGGTGAAATAGGTGATTGGGATTAAAGAGTGTATTGTCAAGATGAGCACTGAGTAATATATAGAATTGTTGAATCATTATATTGTACACACAAGACTAATAGAACACTATGTTAACTACTGGAATTAAAATAAAAAATAAAAGCTTCTAAGACAAATTCTTGCAAAATATCACTAAGTTTCATTGGCAAAATAATAAGGATGGCAGGCTGGGGTATCAGATGGTTTGGTCAAGAAGGGAATAACAATTGATTAATTAATCTTTAACTAAATCCAGTAGGGGAAAATCAGTGTGGGGCCTTCATTCAGAGTGGGAACGAAGAGAAACAGAATCTAGATTATAGCTGGGCACTAGGCCTTGGGTTCCCAAATGTAGCTGACCATTGGAATCACTTGGGAAGCAGCTGAAAAATACAGATCCCTGTGGTCCATTTGTGACTTAAAGAACTTCTGGGGGACATCCCAGGGATTTGTATTATAAAAGGGCTTCCAGTTGATTCTGAGGATGAGTCAGTTTTTGGAAACACTTATTTTTTTTTTAAGATTTTATTTATTTATTTGACACACAGAGAGATCAGATCACAAGTAGGCAGAGAGGCAGGCAGAGAGAGGAGGAAGCAGGCTTCCTGCTGAGCAGAGAGCCCGATATGGGCCTCATTCCCAGGACCCTGAGATCATGACCCAAGCCAAAGGCAGAGGCTTTAACCCACTGAGCCACCCAGGTGCCCTGGAACCACTTATGATTGATTCACTCACTTATTCATTCAAAAATGTACTCATTCACTGTGGGTCTTTATCCATATATTCATTTATTCAATGAAAACTGATAATAAAGAGATAGGAACAGCCCCATCCTCTTTCCTGATACATTGTTTTGTGTAGGCCTGTTCTTCAATTGCTCCTGATTTTCACTAGTTTTGGGTTGTTGTTGCTGTTTTTTAATCCTCTCTCTCTCTCNCTCTCTCTCTCTCTCTCTCTCTCTCTCTCTCTCTCTCTCTCTCTCTCTCTCTCTCTCTCCCCGACCTTACCATCTCTCTCTTTTTTAGGGAAAAAAGGGGTGGAGGGGCAGAAGGAGAGAAGGAAAGAGAATCCCAAGCAGGCTCCACACCAAGCCTGAATGCAGGGGTCAATATCCCACTCTGAGGTCAAGACCAGAGCCAAATTCAAGAGTCAGATGCTTAACGGACTGAGCCACACAGCTGCCTCACTCTTTCTCTATTTCTTAAGGTAGAGATGCTTCAAAACTAAAATCATTTCTTTTTCCAGGATTACCTTTCCTAAAGAGTGATCTGAAAATCAGTGCACATTTTCCAAGTGTCAGGATCTTCCATAGAAAAATATTAACAAGCCCATGAACAACTATATTCCCCTCTATTCTTTCCTTTCCTTCCTTCCCTTGCCCGAGGCTGGCATCAATATTCTACAGCCAGAGAAGTCTGAGGGAGGAGGAGAGTTATTACTCCTGGCAAAGGAAGCCTTAAATTCCAGTGAATAAATGAACATTAGCAGGCTGGTCCCGAGAGAGTGCCAACTCCTGCTTTAATCTTTTAGATAGAAGAATGAACTGGATGAGTCATAAAATTCATGGGAGGCTCAACCTAAAGGAAGGGAAGCTAGAGCAAGGAAGAAAAGGACTTTTCAAATAAGGGAAACTAAAATGGCAATATCTAGTTAACAAAATTTGTATCAGTCATGGTTTCCACCCCTAAACTTTAATAAAGGTTTTCTCCTTCCAACCAAAATCCGGAACACCATCCATATGAAATCCAATACACATTTATTATGCAGTTGAGCACTTAAACTCTTGTTCTTTAGTTTAAACCTTTTAAAGAGAGTGGAGAGTAGCCACAAAAGCAGGAATTATTAAATCATGGACTTGCACAATGGGAGAGACTCTGGTGAAGAATCAGCCTACCTCCTACTTTGTTGCTGCATTTCTGGATTCCTTTTATTTATTTTTATTTTATTTAAGATTTTATTTATTTATTTTAGAGATAGAGCCAAGGGGAAGGAGAGGGGGAGAGAGTCTAGAGAAAACTCCATGCTGAGCATGGAGCCTGATCTCAGGACCCTGAGATCATGACCTGAGCTGAAACCAAGAATTGGACGTTCAACAGACTGAGCCACACAGGCACCCTGTGGCTTCCTTTTAAATAAAAGCTGTATAACATCTCTCATTTCTTAATGGGTAGTAGTAATAATCTTTTACTAGAATGAGAGTAATTTAACCTAATCTTAGGATTTTCCAAGGGAGGAAGTATAGTGTTTAATTAATACAATCCACTCCATTTCCAGATGAGGTTCACAGAGGTTCAACAACTTGCCCAAATTCACATGATCAGTTGTAAACAGTCCTCATACAAAACTTAAATATCAGGATGCCTGATTCACTGGAAGATGATGCCTTCTCACCTGCTATATAAGCCATCCATATAAGAAAAATGTAAGTAGCCAAAACTCATTCCTAACTGGGTTTGGAGATTTCACTTGAACTTAAACATTTTGGTTTTAAGAGTCAGCTTGTGAACATGAAGCTTCTAAGCATTAAATATCTAAGTTATTGAGCAAGCCTCTAGAATTCATGGTTAAAGGGCATCTGAGATTCTAGGGACATGAACTAGCTTACATAAAACAATGTTTTCCAAGGAAAGGTGTCAGAACTACGTGGATTCAGTTTTCTAAATATATTGCCATCTCCCTGTCAACTATCACACCAATCTTGGGAGGACAGATTATTGGAAGGGAAAAAGATTTTAGAAGATTGTCTAAGTATGGTGGGCTCGGGTTTTCTTTGAGTCCTAGGTATTTGTGAAAAAAATCAGGCACATTAGATAATATCAAAACATGTTCAGGATGACTTTGCTTTAGACAAAAACACACATTTCTAAATTTAGCCATGTGATTCCCAAAATTATCTCTTTGTGATCACTAACCCCAAAGGACTAACCCCAATGAAGTTAGCAACCAATGATGAATTTACACTTAAGTTTTTAGCACCCAGGTGTTCTGTCTTCAGCTTTATAATTTAACAGATATAATTTTGAGTCTTAGAAATCAATGGATCTTTAACTTCTCAAGCTCAACACCAAAAAACAGATAATCATGTCAAAAAATGGGCAGAAGACATGAACAGACACTTCTCCAAAGAAGACATACAAATGGCCAATAGACACATGAAAAAATGTTCATCACCACTAGACATCAGGGAAACTCAAATCAAAACCACACTGAAATACCACCTTACACTAGTTAGAATGGCCAAAATCAACAGGACAGGAAACAAGTGTTGGAGAGGATGTGGAGAAAGGGGAACCCTCTTTCACTGTTGGTGAGAATGCAAGTTGGTACTGCCACTTTGGAAAACAGTGTGGAGATGCCTCAAAAAATTAAAAATAGAGCTACCCTATGACCCTGCAATTGTACTACTGGGTATTTACCCCAAAGATACAGATATAGTGAAAAGAAGGGCCATATGTACCCTCAATGTTCATAGCAGCAATGTCCACAATCGCCAAACTGTGAGAAGAGCTGAAATGCCCTTCAACAGAGGAATGGATAAAGAAGATGTGGTCCATATATACAATGGAATATTACTCAGCCATCAGAAAGGATGAATACCCAACTTTTGTATCAACATGGATGGTCTGGAGGAGATTATGCTGAGTGAAATAAGCCAAGCAGAGAAAGTCAATTATCATATGGTTTCACTTACTTGTGGAACATAAGGGATAAAATGGAGGACTCTAGGAAAAGGAAAGGAAAAGTGAATTGGGGTAAATCATAAGGGGAGATGAACCACAAGGGAATGTGGACTCTGAGAAACAAACTGAGGGTTATGGAGGGGAGGGGGGAAGGGGAAGGGGTGAGCCTGGTAGTGGGTATTAAGGAGGGCACGTATCGCATGGAGCACTGGGTGTGGTGCATAAACAATGAATCTTGGATCACTGAAAAAATAAAATTTAAAAAAAAGAAAGAAATCAATGAATCTAAGAAAGAACTAGATCTATTTATTACCTGTGATATGCCAGGTCTACAAAAGGGGCTTTCCCAAGAAATAAGATTCAATTTTGTAACCATCCCTTGAAGTAATCTGGCTCAGTGGTCATACTATGGGCTTTGGAATTATTCTGTCCTGATTGTTAAGAAATCCTCCACCCACAGCTGGGGGACCTAATTTACCTTTTTTGTGCCTCAGCTTTCTGATTGGTAAAATATAGATAATAATCAGACCTACTTCTTGGGTTATAATGAGAATTTGATGTGTTAGTACAAGAGAAGATGCTCAGGATAACTGATACAAAGTAAGAACTTAATACTTGTAAGTTAAGATTTGTATGGTACTCTTATAGTTAAGTGAACTGAAGTTCAGAATTGATAACTTGCTCAAGACTTTAGTAAGTGATGGGGCGCCTGGGTGGCTCAGTGGGTTAAACCCTCTGCCTTCGGCTCAGGTCATGATCTCAGGGTCCTGGGATCGAGCCCCGCATCAGGCTCCCTGCTTGGCAGGGACCCTACTTCCTCCTCTCTCTCTGCCTGCTTGTAATCTCTCTCTCTCTCTCTGTATCAAATAAATAAATAAAATCTTTAAAAATAACATTAAAAAAAAAGACTTTAGTAAGTGGCAAATCCCTTCGTAGGGCTGGGGATCTGGAGTGGTGGGGGGTGGTATCTCTTTTTCACTTCACAGTTTCATTTTTATTTAGATATGTAAAAAATGATATAGCTAATCATATTATAGAAAATCTGAAAATACTTGAATACTTATCTTACTGTAACCATAGCTAAAATATATATTGTTTCCTTTTCCCTTTTTCCACATACATTGTATTGCACAACTGTAAACTCAGTATACAATCTTGTGTTTGACAATTTATTTTGTGTTACATCATGGTCATTTTTATACTATATCCTTTACTGTCATTTGTCAAGGCTGTAAATTAATCTTTCTGGTGACTACACCACAATGGGCATAATTATTTTGGGGGGTTAATATAGTGTTACTCTCAGCACCCTAACCTTAGCACTCCCAATTTAAAGGCAAATTCATAGAAAATGAAAGTGAGATTTGCTTTGAATGACACTGAAATGATTACCAGAAGCAGAACTGAAATCTTGATTCCCTTTATTTGCTTTAATCAAAGTATAATTAACAACAGTATTATATTAGTTTCAGGTGGACAATATAGGGATTTAAAACAATTCTATACATTACTCAGTGCTCATCAAGCGTCCTCTTAAACCCTTTTATGTATTTCACTGATCCCCCTCCCACCTCCCCTCTGGCAACTACCAATTTGTTCTCTGTATTTAAGAGTCTGGTTTTTTCATCTCTTTTTTCTTTATGTTTTGTTTCTTAAATTCCACATATAAATGAAATCATATGGTATTTGTCTTTCTTTGACTAACTTATTTCACTAAGCATTATACCCTCTAGATCCATCCATGTGGTTGCAAATGGCAAGATTTCATTCTTTTTGATGGCTGAGTAATATTCCTCTGTGTGTGTGTGTGTGTGTGTGTGTACACACCATATATTCTTTATCCATTCCTTTATGGATGAACACTTGGGTTGCTTCCATATCTTCGTTACAGTAAATAATGCTGCAATAAACACAAGTGTGCAGTTATCTTTTCAAATTAGTGTTTTTGTTTTCCAAAAAAACAAAGAACTCAGCACCAAAAATACAAATAATCTAATTTAAACATGGACAGAGAACCTGAATAAACATTTCTTTCAAAGAAGACATACAAATGACCAACAGATCCATGAAAAGATGCCCAATATCACTCATCATCAGGGAAATGCAAATCAATACCACAATGAGATCCACCTCACATCTGTCAGAATGGCTAGAGTCAAAAAGACAAGAATTAACAAGTGTTGGAGAGGATGTAGAGAAAAAGGAACACTCACGCACTGTCGATAAGAATGTGAATTGATGCACCCACTGTGGAAAACAATTTGGAATTTCCTTTAAATATTAAAAACAGAGGGGTGCCTGGGTGGCTCAGTCAGTAAAGCGTATGCCTTTGGCTCAGGTCGTGATCTCAGGATTCCAGGATGGAGCCCTGCATCAGGCTCCCTACCTAGCAGGGAGTCTGCTTCTCCCTTTGCCTCTCTCCTACTTGTGCTCTCTCTCTCTCTCTCTCTCTCTCTCTCTCTCTCGCTCTCTCTCTCTCCTTCTCTCTCTCACTCTGTCAAATAAATAAATGAAAATCTTTAAAAAATTAAAAAATTAAAATTAAAAATAGAATTACCATATGACCTAGTAATTCCACTACTGGGTATTTACCCAAAGAAAATGAAAACACTGAGTCCTGAGTCTTTTCCTAGTTTTCTTAGTTCCACGCTTAAAATGTATAGGAGAATACCCTCTGCCCACCTTGCCAGGTCAATGTAAATGTCACATGAGATAATGTATGCAATAAATCTTGAAAAGTGTCATTGGTATTTTTTTCTGGTGCTTTTTTCTATACTGGTATTCTCAAAAGGCAAATAAAGGTTTAAACACGCTATGAAACAGACAATGTGGAAAGTGTCATGTCATTGCCCAGAGTCCAGAATATCCCTTCATCAGCTACTTGAATTGTCTTAGAACATTAACTGAAGCTCTGAAAAACCATATGGACCATCTTAAAAAAAAAAGTTTCCAGTTAGCTGTTCTTAGTTAATATCAGTTCAAAAGTCTCTGGGCCTGCAAGTAAACAACTTCTTAACAGAATTTCAAAGCAGTCTTCCAAAACTATCATAGGAAGAAGGAGATGCATAACTCAAGGCAGTTGGATTTTATTAACAAACTGTTCTGCATCTTTTCAACTACTTAGCTCTATGCTTACTTCATGTCCTTCATTTTCCTATAAAACTGCTCTTCTGATTGGAGCTATGACCATGGTGGGCCTCACAGGGCTGGCCCTCACTGTGAACTTCCCTGTGGGGATCAAGAAGAGCTTTTATACCTCCTCTGCCCTGTCAGGAAGGAGCACCTTGACTACACACTCAGCCTGGTCTGGCATAAGCACCCACTTCCAGTCTAGACGGCAGCCTAAGTGAGGGGCTAATGCTAGGTTTCACCAGACTGAGCCTCGCATTTGTCATGGCTCTGCCCACGGTGATTCCTTTGATCTTGATCCTAGCAAACCACAGTCATCGACAAAGGTAAAATGGATTCCTGCTTCTGAAAAGCTTTGATGGAAATTCCCGTGATTCCCAATTCCTTCTCTAGCCTTTTTCTGCTCCTTCGGATTTACCTTCAACATTTAGCCCTAAATCCAGCAGTAAATCTAGCATTAGAGAGGCTATTAAGCCAGCGTGAATCATTTGCTGCTCTACTGTGGACATCCGGGCCCACAGCTGACCCATTTGGGAAAGTACATGATCATCTTTACTTAGTCAGGCACCCTAATCATAGATTCCAGGCTCAGCATTCTTCATTTAATTTTCTCTGAGAACTGCCTAGGCTGTGATCTGATCCTCAGAGAGGGGCAATCATTTCTAAAGGGCAGATTGTTAGAAAAGTTTGCAATTAAAAACAACAACAAATATATGCAGGCTCCTTGTGGTTATAGTGAAGGAATGTGCCCAGCATGCATGCCGCTGTCATCTCAAGGCTCTCTTCTAAAAACAAGACCTATTCCCTGGGCTGTCTGCAATACTATGTTCTGTTTGTTTCCTGTGCAAAGAAAGAAACTAAGTTGAAATAGGTTTACTTGGTTCATAGGCTTCAGATTTGGGCCACTGGCTCCACAGAGTTAAGTATAGCCATATTCATGAATGTCAGAGCATTTTGGAGGTGATATCTAACCCTCTCATTTTACAAATGAGGGCACTGAAACCCAGCAAAGGAAAAAAGCTTGCTGGAGGCCCATGTGAATTATCAACACAGCTGATCTTGAACTTAGCTTTTCTGATGCCCAAGCCAAGGCCTATGTCCTAAGCCAAAAGGCCAATCCAGTGGGCAGCATTTCCTGAAACAGGGGAGGCCAGACTATCTGATAACACCCAGAAGTGAAAGAATCCACAAAGTATTTACTAACGTTTTAACTTAGGACTGAGGAAAGAAGAGGGCCGGCCATTCCTTCCAGATACAGATTTCAAGTTTCTCAAAACCCAGATACCAAATAATTATACACATTCAAATCCCTTCCCTCACCATACCTCACACACACAGTCAATACCATGTGCCCTCCCTTTTTCCCAAAGCAAAAGAATGGACATGTTGCATTTTAAAACCTCATCTAAGAAGAAAAGACATCATCATTTTCCTTTCGGGGCATTTTTTTTTCCTACCAAAGGGGGGGGGCAGATAAACTTGCCTAGGGATCAAAATATCTGCTGGAGAAGAAATTTAAGGAGATCCTGGCAGTTGGTTTTTGAGGAAGAAGAAGGTGGGGGTGTTGACTGTCATTCTTACAGCAGGCATGCTGGGGAGCAGGGCACAGGAAAGTGGGCAATGTAGATTTGACAGGTGCCTGGCTCTAGCTCCCTCCCACTGGCCTGGGCAATTATCCACTCTGCTCTGCTTGGCTCCCTTGGACAAGTTAGGAGCCAGCTGCTTTCTGCACTTAACTCTAAAATTTGCAGGTCTCTCTGGTCTATTCAGCTGAGGCATCCCCAGAAGGGACCAAGATCAGGTACAGGCTGAAGCCTTCACACCTCAGAGTAAAAGCTTACCAAAGAAGCAGTTTTGAAGCTGCAACTGGGAAAGTCCTTTGAGCAGAAAAGAAAGAAAAAAGATGATCTTAATTCACTTAATACTTAAAACAAAATGATCTCCATGCCTGGGAGGAGCATCCTAATGTTAGTGGTGCTATACACAGGGATCTCTTCTCACCTGCTTCTAGCACGCAGTTACCAAGTCAATATAAGGCTTGTTGACCAGACTTCAGTGTCAACATTGCTCCCTACCAGACCACTTTTGCACTGATCAGTATCCATGATTCTCTATCATGCCATTTGCATTTGTTAGTTGTTTCTGTTTTCCTGGATGTTCTTCCTTCTCCATGGTTATACTCTTGAGCTACTGATTACAGTTGCCTTTTTCTAACTCCTCCACTACAATCAGATTCCTCTGGAGGTCAATCTTACTGCAGAGCAGGTGGGAGGGATGTGGATCCTGGCTCTTGACTTTACCCGTCATATAGTCAGCAATCCTTAGTCAAGAGACCATGACCAAACTGGAGTGCCAGTCCCGCTCCAAACTGTAGTGTCAGTAGGTGGTTGGTCCCTCTCCTTTGGAGAGCCCAGCTTAGAGATTTCTAGTTCCAAAGTCACCTCCCAGTGAGAATGGCCACATTGCAAATTTCATTAGTATTTCATACAGGATAGCCACTTCAGAACTTTACCCACTCAAGGCCCTAGAATTTTATCTCTTAAAAGAGTCACAGTAAATGAACTCATAAACATGCCACTAGTTTTCTTGACTTCTTGCAAGCTCAGCAATTAGCAAGCTTCTTCTTAGCCTTAGAAAACTTTATTTAAACAAAACTTAACTCTCAAGATATAAACTGGGGATCACTCTGGTTGGGGAAAGCTAGGGGACTCCATGCTTTTTGCCTTATGTCCCACAAGCATGGTTCAGGGAACTAATCTGTCCTAGTGTCTCCCTCTTTGGGGCACTTCCTTTCATGCTTCTCTTCAGATTGTTTTATTTCACAAACTTTAGATTATTATGACTTCTTTTAAAAATGTATTAAGCAACTTTACTTCCTTGACAAGTTATTTTTTCAATAATTGTCAGCCTGTTACCCAATGCAAAATAAACAATCCTCATTGGTTTCCTTATGTTTTCATTCAAAGTTTTCTCTTTATTCACTAGCCTTCTCTGGAAGCCATTCTTTCTCTTCCCTATTTGACGTGTTCTCATGCAGCTGGGTCTTGCTTCTAAATCACCTCTTTTTAGTATTCTTATCCCATCAAAATGTTTAATTTAGTATTTTGTGGTTGAAATGTTCTACAGAGGGTCAGAGGAGTGAGACGATTTGCCCAAGATCATACCCCTAGTGGCATAATAAAGAGAGAACCCAAGCCTTTGGAAATCTGTTCAGCTCACTCCTTTCCTCTTACTCGCCAATTACTCTCACCTTCACTCTGGTCCACATCTCTATAGGTTCAGTCACATGGCTCCTCTGCCACTTACTCTCACCTTCACTCTGGTCCACATCTCTATAGGTTCAGTCACATGGCTCCTCTGGATATCTTGACTCCCTCTATAAAATAAGCAGGTCACTCCGGTAATTTCTCAGGTTACCTTCCAAACTCTATCTTTCTATAAGAAATGGAAATGGTTAAGACCGTTGACCCTGGCAAAAACATTCAGGTCTTATTCCATTAGAGGTAAACCTCTTTTGACAACTCTCAAATATCCAGGTAACTTTCTATTAAACTGTTTCCCCTTACACATACTTCTGTCTCCAGCCCTGGCCCAAACCCAGGCATGCAGAAGTGGCAAACTGCTAGAAGGAAGGCTTTCCAAAGATCTTGGAAGTTTAAAGAAAGACTTTTGTGGTATTTCTGGTCCAGCCAGAATCAGGAAGTAACAGATCACTCACAAGGCAACTCATTCTTGCACAATTTCCAACAACCCCCCACTCCACCCCCGAGCCTTCCTCGCACCACACATTCCCTGCCCTTCCTCAAACGTGAGTTTTTGCAGAGTCGAAACTTTTTGATAGTTCAGATAAGGTTCAAATGAGTTGCTGAGCTCTAGAGGGCTGGAAGCGAACCTACCATTTTGCTCTTTGCTCATCCCCAGTAATGAGTATAGCAGGCTGTCGCTGTCAAGGTGGTTTGGGTCACATAGTGAAAATCGACATAATTGAAAGCATTAATCAACAATTACATATAATGGTACAGAATGACTACTTATGAGACCTTACATGATTCTGACCAACTCTGTCTGTGGTAATAACAGGAGGCATAAAATTGTATCACAATTTTTTGAGAAATAAATGGGGTCTTCTTTTGTTAAGAAAAAAAAAGTACTTCTGAAGGTAGGGATGAGGAGAATGAGATTAATGCTTAGGATGCCAATGGGCTTGAAATTATCCCCCAAACGAAATGTGCATTCTAGTCATTTTTCTAGGTGTGGGGAAAAACAGCTTTAATAAATTCAACTGGATGATGCTTCTTAGGTTATTCTTTAAAATGTTTCCTTTAGAAGACCAACTTCATTATCCTTTAGTTGCTTCCAATCATCAAAACTTTAGGGTTGATTCTGAAATACTTATTTTTCTCATGAACTTAGGGAAATAGGGGAAGCAATTAGATCTTGTGATTTTTAAGGCTGCACTGAGGATAAAGTAAGAAAATATCATAAATTTTATTTCATGCTTTCTTGCCAATTGACAGAAATGTGCAGTCCATATGAATTCATATAAAGAGGGTGGAATGTTGGAAAAACCAATAAAGATTTTGTGGTCTGACCTATAATAAATGTAGTTTGATTTAGAGTCTGTTTTTCACAACATGGCAAAATGAATCATAAAATAATGGGCCCTGAAACTCCTGCATTTTTTAACAATAGCCTGGGGACAGTTTACAGTGTAATGAATTGTAATTAACCCACCTTCAAAATCTTTTATGAGTATTTTGCCAATTAGCTCCGCATGCTTGCTAATGACTCATGGCTAGTGCATGTCTTTACAGAACCAGATTTTACAGCACACATCTCCCTGTTAACTCAGCACAAGTGTGCAGCGTGGTAAGGATGACACAGGTAGACTGAAACACCCTCAAGAGCATCCTCACTTTGCCAACCCAATGGACTCAGCCATCAGGCCTCCAAGCCCAAGATAACCATAATGGTTTGTGATGTCAGAGGACTTTGGTTTCTGATGGATTGCAAGGAATGCTTCACTCCCTGTAGACACATCTGTTGTTACTTAGCACTAACATATATAATGCTACTAATTGTGGAGCCATCTTTGTTTTCTTTACTTAGCACTCTGGTTAGCATTATTTTATCTTCGTGGTTCATGGCTTTCTGCCACTGACAACATAAGTCCACTCAAGAGAAAATAAAACAACTACTAAGCTGTCTCCTTACGTTGCTTTGCTTTGAAATTACAAGGACCATGTGCAGCCAAACTTGCTTCCTGGGATCCTAGCACTGACCTTGCTATGTCAAAAGCTGGCTTTTCCTTGCAAGAACTGGTACCTCTGCTACCAGAGCAGGCTGAGGGGTTGCAGTGAGAAGTGGGGGCATGGCTTTAAACTCCATGCACTGAGAAAGTTAATTGTAGGCAAGGTCAAACTTTCCCAATTCTTCAGAGGCCAAGCCAACAAATCCTAAAGCCAACTTAAGAAAGCTAACCAAAGGTGACAAAGAAGTTACTCCATAATTTCCTCAACTATGTATAAAGAATGTTAAGTTTCTATAATGTTACCAGTATTTTTCTGCCAGCAAAGTCACATACCAGAATGAAGATATAGAGGCTAATTTTCAGAATCATAACACAATAATGTTGTACTTTGGGAAATCAAAACTACACAGGAATGGTTTCACCATGATGCCAACAAAAATGAACAGTTTTTAAGCTCACACCTTTGAGGCAATGGTGGTTCTAGACTAGCAGAGAACTCCTGGTAAGTGGAAAAGGCTTCTGTGAAGACAGACAAAGACAAAAGAAGAAGTATAAGCCACCCTAAGGGATCCCCCTGAAAGGATACTGCATACACATGAAGGTGAATAGAGGTCCCCCCATAAAGTGACAGGGCAAAGAGTAAGAGGAAAAGAGATCTCACTGCAATTACTTGGATCCTTTGTAATCTCCAGGTATGAACCTACTAAGAAATTTCTTATCTCACTGAAAGGTTTAAGAGGTAGTCTTTACACTTCCCATTCACCTTTTAGACCCAGCTCCTTTACCCAAATGTAAAGAACCAAATAATGGGAACATGACTTCTTTCCTGCCAAGATTAAATAAAAGTGACTGTAGTTCCAGACAATATAACATTTAATGAACCTTCATCATACACAGATAAGTGAACTGGGGGCTTAAGTAGCTCCTTCCTTGGCTCTGGTCCTTATACACTTGATGAGGCCAACCCCTAAGCTGCAGAGAACCAAGGCATCTGGAGTTGACTGAAAGCCAATGCCAATGGCCTGGGGAGAAAAGAGGGCAATATGCCTGCAACGTCCCTATCCTTCACTAGGTCCATGGCTGTTCTCGTCTAATCCATGTGTGTCTTGCCCTCTCTCATCTATGGATCAAGATTGGACATCTTAACAAGACAAGTCATTGTCTGTCCAGCAACATATGAGAAATGAGCTGAATCAACTGGGGTATGTCTCTTGAGAATTTTAATTAAAAAACACAAAAACTGTTGTTAGCTAATGCTGGACCATGTGGAAATTTAAAAGCACAAAAATCCTACTGAGCAAAATAAAAAAGAAGAAAGAGCTGGAGAGAGATGTCTGATATGATGAAAGACACTGGACTCCCAAAGGCTTTCCAGGTCTGTATTTTAGTTTCCAATCAATCCCAGCTGGTCTTTCTGCCCTTGTGTAAGTTAGTATACACTCCACTTCTTGGAAATCAGACAGCATTTACTGGAACACCTGTATGTAAGGAAGTGCCTCTTAGGTCAGAGAGCCTGGGTCTGAATACCCATCCCTGCCATGTACCAGTTCTGTAGACTTGGATAATCTATGATCCAGTTTCCTCCTCCACAAGATGGGACATCTACAGTTCCACAGCCACAGGGCTGTGAGGGCTAATCCATGTAAAGCACAATGTTTGGAACAAGTAAATGTTAGATAAATGTTCTTCATTTTTAATAGTCTGTTAACAGATTTCCTTTCCTTCCTTAAAACTGTGCTTATTTTCTCCCACTATAACTCATTAAGCTAAGAAAGCAATCTCCCCAGTTGATAAAGGGCATTCTTTAGACAACAGTACATATTCCATGTACTCAGCTCAATACCACCCTATGGAATCAGCTTACTGATAGATGACCATATGAAGATAACACTTAACTGTTAAATCTATATGAACTCTCCTGATCTATATGATAAGCTTTAAGTTCTAAGAAGAAAACAACAGAGGTAGATTTGCACATTTCATTGTTTTAAATTAACATCTGCAAAGATCAAGTTTGGGAATTCATCCCGTGGCTTGAGAATAAAGTGAAATTAACTGCCACATTGTACCGAGAGTGTGCCCTGGACTTTGTCTAGCTAATATCATTTTAAGGAGTAGAAGGAATTCAGTTGGACTCAATATTTTTTTAATTTAGTCACAGAAGAGCACATCTGTAGTAAACAGTACATCCATAATCACTTCTGTCCTTGACGCTGAGCATCAGCTGTCCACGTTCAGTGAGTTAACACTATCCTTACAACTGGACAACTTGACAGTTTCATTTGCATGCGAGCTATCTGTTCTACCACGTAATCAATCCTGTTTAGCTTTCAATGCAGTTTTTATAGAAAGTAGCTGATTAAAAAAACAAACAAACAAACAAACCCACATCCATAGAATCTCAAGTAAAAAATACATCATCAATTAATTTCCACACGACATTTAGAGACAGTGCCAAAGTTGAGGAGTATTTAGCTTCTATTTAAATAGTTCCCTCTGGTATGGGTTAACATTTAATTGTTAGCACTTCAAAATTTAAGAGAATTCAACTCTCTTAAATTCAGAATGCTAACATCTCCTTTGGACTCCTGAAAACTTTGGAGTTTCTCAATTATCTAATATTCTGACAAATATAAGAAGTTTTTACTTAGTTTTAATTTACCTCCTCCACATAATTTAATTTCATTGTTTCACTGCATTTTTCCCTGGAGAAATGGAGGAGGAGACAGCACACTTCATATTATAGCCTGCCTTACTAAGATACACCACAATAATTCAGGAGGTCTGTTGGGCAATGAGAGAAAATTGATGAATATTGCAAATCAACACCATTGTTGCTATGGGAATAAAAGTAAAAAGATTGAGTCAATCTCAAAAAATGATATTTATTATTCTGAACTACTTAAAAACTTCAGTAAAAACACATAGACACATAGATATTTCCAATTCAAAATGAAAGATTAGTTTCAGGGATGAGATTTAAGAGTTGGCTAACTTCTTCTAGATATGCAAAAATATTCATGCCTAAATATAATTTTGTTTCTCTTCATTCAATAATGGTATTGATATATACATATACAGTGTATTTAAAGAGTAAGAATTTGTTTTTCCCTTCAAAATATTAAAGTCCATTTAAATTCCCCTATTTTAGTACTCTTTCTGTTCTTTTACATAAGGTTCAAATTAATGCAGTTTTTTTTAGGTGCATTCCTTGATATTATGTACTTCCATTTTATGTGACTTTGTTCAGAGCCACACTATATAATCACACCATATAAATAATAAATAACCATATAATCATAAAACAATTTTTATGAACCAAATTGGGCTTAATATCAGGTTTGGCATATTATAACTCAAAAAATATAGACTTTGACACAGCCTTCCAAGACCTTACAGAGAAAAAAAAATCAATGCATTAGATCTGCAAACAGGAGAGAAACTTAAAACCAGTTCAGCAAAGGTCAGGGAGGTATTCCCATCATTTACAGGTCAAGAGGGAGTGTAATTAGAGGGAAGAGATAAGGCTGAGTATGTAATTTGGATGGAGATGAGAGAGCAGATAGGAGACTCTTATGTAGGTAGTGATTGTGTTGAAGCAAATTTTTCCATTTCAGTGGAATATTTTTATTTCTTTTATTTAATGAATTTTTATTTAGCATATGCTGTGTCCAAAACACAAAAGGTGCTAAGGTATGAGGGCAAGAATTCATCAGACTCACTTCTTATCTACTATGCACTTTTAATTTAATAGGAAAGATAAGGATAACTACCAAATAGTCATGTAAAGCTTTAGTGTTGAAAACATTGTGAGAAATCATGTTTTGTTTATCAAATAACAGTCTGAATAGATAGACAGTAAATATCCTACTTGCAAAAGTAAGAAATATAGAAAATAGGAGCATTATGATCTATTTCATTATATGATTTGGTAAGATAAAGAAAGGGCCTTTGAAGAGGTGGGACTTCCCAGACAAGGAAGAACTGAACACTCAAAGTCAAAGAAGGAAGAGTTTTCCAAATCAAAGAACAACATATTCTCACCCCACAATAATTTAGTACAAGTTTTCAAAAGTGGAAATCACCTACTAGATATTTGTTACATAAAAGAGAAGGCATGGCCTTGGCCATTATAGAGTATTCCCTACATTTGAGAGATGTAGATGAATATGTAACCATGAACTTGTATTCCTGGAGCCATTCCCCTCCCCCTATCTTGTGTGAGTAGCAACTAAGGGGTTTGGGAATGACTGACTGCAGTTATAGTCCCAGGGTAAACCTGGGTGATCCATTCCAGAAACAAAGAGTAATTCAGGAGTTGTAGAAGTAGAACACAGCTTAGGACATTTTTTCAAGGATTTGACAGAACAACCTTTTCTTTCTGCATGACTTAATGTTCAGAATTTAATACACAAATTTGCCAATATTAGTGAAGCAAGTCTGAAAACGAGGAATAAACATAGGTGAGGGAAAAGCTAAAAGAATCAGAACCACAGTTAAACTGCACCTGACATCTATCCTAATTTTGACCTTTAAAATAACATGATCCAATAAACCCCTTTTACTATTTATAAGTTATATGTTGTACTACTTGCAATAAAAAATATAGTATTTCCATTTGGTAAAGGCTCCTAGTATCCAATTTATAAACAAAATGAAGTTACATAGTTGCAAGTACTAAAGAATGATTTTTAAGTTTCTCATCAAAATATTTGAAAAGACAGTTGAAATTATTACAACTCTCAAAAACCTTGATAATGAAAATTGATAAGCAAGCGGGTAGAAGAAACTGTCACTAGCTAGAGTGTTGATGGCATTGGTTAGATGAAAGGAATAAGTGATCCTCTTACCTGAAAAAAAAAGGTAGGAATACATTTTACCCTGCTTTACTATCTTTCCCTAGTTTAGAGATACATGAGCTTTCCTTATTAAGAAGAAAGGTGGGCTACTCAATGGATAAAGTGACACACAAAGGCACTTATCACAATGTCTAACACACAGCAAATGCTCAGTGAATCTTGCTGTTGTTATTATTGTTACACTCCTGCTAGTACTTAGGGAAGATAGACTAAGTTTAGTACAACCACTGTATTTCTGCGTTTATTTCTGGTTCCCAGAAAACAAAACAGAAGTTTCTATAAAAGAAAACTTGGGGGGGGGGCGCCTGGGTGGCTCAGTGGGTTAAGCCTCTGCCTTCGGCTCAGGTCATGATCTCAGGGTCCTGGGATGGAGACCCACATCAGGCTCTCTGCTCAGCAGGGAGCCTGCTTCCCCCTCCCTCTGCCTGCCTCTCTGCCTACTTGTGATCTCTCTCTCTCTCTCTCTCTGTCCAATAAATAAAATCTTTTAAAAAATAAAAGAAAGAAAACTTGGTATAGAAAGGGAAGATAAAAAAGGAAGGCAGAAAGGTAATTCACAAATGTAAGTGATTAGAGGCACTAAGGATAACAGCGGGCATTACTGTTCCTTTTGTAGTCATGGAACAGACAGACCAGTAGAGCAGAGCCTAGACCATAAGAAGAGGAAACAGAATAGCTTGGCCTATACCATGCGCATATAAGTCTGTTTTCTACTTTGGATCTGAAAATAGATAGCACCCGAACAGTGATGGTTCAATTCACATTCCTTGTTTTGGGGGAAAGAAAACACTATTTAATTGTACTTACCAAGGATGGATAAAAGGAATAAACAGAGTCTAAGAAAAGGACTACGTGACAGAATTTGTATTGAATCTTAAGGAAATTTGGATATTTGACTAAATTGATAAGTTTGCAAGATTCATACTCATAGAAAGGGAACAACAGGCTATAATTTCAAGATACTATATCTGAGAATTACTTACTACAGAAAAAAAATAGCACTTAAACAAAACTGGTGGCATCTCTACTAGCTGGAAGAAAAAGCTGTTAAAAAAATGAGCAGAAGATGAAAGAATTCGACAGGCTACAGTCAAAGAGTTTAGAATATGATGGAAAGGGAGAGCACTGAGGTAAGGAACCATGAGAGGAAACAGTATTTTTAATAAGATAATTAATTTAAAATGGGCAGAAGACAAAAACAGACATTTCTCCAAAGAAGACAGAGAGATGGCCAACAGACACATGAAAAGATGCTCAACATCAAGCATCATCAGGAATGTAAATCATAACCATAATGATATCATCTCACCCTTGTCAAAATGGCTAAAATCAAAAACACAAGAAACAAGTGTTGGCAAGGATGCAGAGAAAAAGGAACCTTCCTCGTGCACTCTTGGTGGGAATGCAAACGAGTGCAGCCACTGTGAAAAACAGTATGGAGCTTCCTCAAAAAATTAAAAATAGAACTATCATAAGATCCAGTAATTCCACTTCTGGTTATTTACCCAAAGAATACAAAAACATTAAATCACAAAGACAGATGTACCTATCCTATGTTTATTGCAGCCTTATTTATAATACCAAATTATGGAAGAAGCCCAAGTATCTACTAATAGGTGAATGAATAAATAAAATATAGTATGTGTGTGTATGTATATATATACACACAATGGAATTACTCAGCCATAAAAAAATGAAATCTTCCCATTTGCAACAACATGGATGGATCTAGAGCATATAATGCTAAGTGAAATAAGCCAGTCAGAGGAAGACAAGTACTACATGATTTTACTCACATGTGGAATTTAAGAAACAAAACAAAAACAGAAAGAGAGAAAAACCAAAAAAACAGACTCTTAACTATAGAGAACTGATGGCTACCGGAGAAGAAGAAGGTGGGTGGGGGGATGGGTGAAATAGGAGAGGGAGATTAAAACCACACTTGTGATGAGCACAGAGTGATGTATGGAAGTGCTAAATCACTGTTTTGTACACCTGAAACTAATATAACACTGCATTTTAACATACTTGCTTTAAAATTAAATGAATAAATGACTGAATAAATACATGAATGGATAAATAAATAAATAAATAAATAAATAAATAAATAAAACCCATATTAGAAGGCTGTAAGGAGTAAAGACTACAACTGAGAAGGACTGAGTCAGTGACATGCAGTCAAGATAACTAGATTGTCTGCAGTTGCTCAGGACTTTCCCGGTTTTAGCAATGAAAGCTCTATGTCTCAGGAACCTGTCAATCCAGGGCTAACTGGGACAGCTGGTCACACATAAGGGAGAACAAATTGACAGAGTTTATCTCAATGTAGGAAAAAAAAAAAAGAAAAGTGCAAGGAATGATGATCCAACCAACAATTTAAATGTATTCTCCAAAGGAAAACTGGTAAAACTGAAACACAAGCAATCACAAAAAGCATTAAAAATCCACAAGTTTAGAGGTAAAAAATAAGAAAGCAAACTGAAATGGTATGTCAAGTTTGGTGAAGAGAAATTAACTGATACACAAACATGTTCTGGTAAATTTTTGAATTGCAAAATAAAGTTAAACAAATGGTTAGGTAGCAGGAAAAACTCAGTACATAAATTTTAGTGAGCTAGAAAGTAGAAGAAAACTGTAGACTTGGTTTCTTATTAACTCTAAGCATTCTTTATAAATGTTGAACCTTGAAGAAATGAAAACATAGATATTACTGAGACAGAATATTTTTTAATTCAAAAAAGAATGTACACAGGGGTGCATGTGGGGCTTAGTCAGTTAAACGTGTGCCTTCAGCTCAGGTCATAATCCCAGAGTCCTTGCATGGAGCCCAAATAAAATTGAGGAGTTATTCAAGACTTATTTCTAAAATGAAATTTTGATTGAGTTCCAATAAACTGTTGAGTTCCAATGAACAATTACAGGAAAAAATAATTTCTTTACTACATCCTTTAATCCAAAAATATTCAAAACTAGACAATAATATATTACTAGTATAACACTGATATTCAAACATGACAAAAACAGCCCAGAATAGGCCAATTTCACTTAAGAATACAAATTCAAAAGGTAGTAGGTAGTAGGTAACTGAAATCTAGTAGCCAAGCAAAGTATACAGTATATTCCCAGCCCTTGAGCCATCCTTCTCAGAAATGGAATCCATAGGGATTAGGTGCCAGTCTGCCACATTCTTGTTAGCTAATCCTCTTTGACCATGGGTGATTGGATAGGAGTGAAGACTTGAAACAAATTTGATTCTCTCCCTTGAAAATCAGACTGATAAGACACAGTAACAGAATGGGGCCTGAAAGTTACTCATAACAGAGTTCTTAGAAGAAGATCTCCATTTCTAAGGTCCTTGAAGTTTAGTTATTCAACTCTTCCCTGGGTACTGGTCCTAAGCTTGTCTTCAAATCCATTTCTTGCTCTTTTTCTACTCTTTCTTTGCTCTGCTCCGCACTATGATGGGGCTAACCTCTGTGGACTCTGTTTCCTAAGCTTCCTTATCAGCACTTTTCCTCCTGGGTTCAGCCAGTAGCAGCACTGGTAGAATGGAGTGGGCGTATGACAGAGAAACCAAGGTATCTCTCCCTTCCCATGCCCACTACTCCTGGCTCAGGTGATATCTCTAGCAGTGGCTCTGTCTGTTCATTCCCTCCAGCCCTTATCACACAAGTCCACCATGGTTCTAGCTTCTACTGAGTGATCCAGGTTCCTTGGTTCTGGTAATATCATCCCTTTCTTTGTTCTTCCAGCCATTGGTGCAGTAATGGATTCCTGCCATTGTAATTATCTGGGTTATCCCAATATCCAACATTTGGCTTCTTGGCTCTTCCATCAACTGTGTAACTAATTGTTTCACTGATATGTTAATTTGGATTCTGTAAGCAACAGATAATGATGGATGCAGGATTTTTTAAACATCCTTTTTCAACATTAAAAAGTTATGTCTTCCAATGCCACAGGTTTTATGATACATAAATTCCGAAAATATTAATTTATCCATAATTCATCAGCTTGTTTCTTCTACCTAAAGCATCAAGTGGTTCTGATTCAACAATCTTTGTCTAAGTACTGCTAAGAGCCCCAAAGAACAGGTAAACATTTAGAACCAGAAAACAACACCCAGCTCACCTTAACAACATCAATAACATGTGTGCAATGCAAAGGTAATGCTTTGAGTGACATATTTATAAGATCCAAGAATTGGAGTGAATATAATGGGAGGCAGACAAGAAAAAAGATGAGCAGGAAAGAGAGAGTCCTAATTTTCTGAGCAATTTATATGAAATATCTGGCTCAATGTTACCAAAGTTACATTTTACATTTCCTGATTTTGTTTTCACAGGGCTTACTATAATGTACTTTATTTGTGGGTTTCTATTCTTGAGTTTCTATTGTAAACTCTACACACTAACTGGGTTATTATGTTGAAAGTAATAGACTCCAGGGGTGCCTGGGTGCTCAGCTGGCTAAGTGTCTGACTTTGGCTCAGGTCTTGTTCTCAGGGTCCTGGGATCAAGCCCTGTGCTGGGCTCCAAGCCTAGCGGGGAATCTGCTTCGCCCTCTGCATTTGCGAGGGAGAAGCAACGACGATGTCCCCCTCATCCTCCAGGACTTGTGCACTTGGCCTCTCTCTCTCTCAAATAAATAAAATCTTTAAAAAAATAAAGAAGAAGAAAGTAATAGATTCCAATTTAAACTAACTAAAGGAAATATACATGACCCATCCCAGACTTGCTCATGAAATCTAAGTGATTTAGTCAGTAACTAATCAGGAAAAACAAATGAATTCAGTCATTTAAAGTAAGCAAAATTTAATCTCTAGAAAGTCAATATTCTTTTTTAACTGATTTATTTTCATAATTTCTTTGAATTCTTTATGACTGAGCTCAAATATTAACTGCGTTCAGTAGTTATCCTTGACCCTCTCTTTGCTTGGGAAAGTTAATTATTTCTACCACAATTACCAGAGTATTTTAATACTAAATGCACTAGAATGACTACTACTTCTATTATTGCTACTTCTACTACTACTACTAAGTTCTATTGAGAGCCTATTCTGACTAGACAATTTACTCCCTGCTCCTCTTTTCATTCCCCACCCCTCTATGTTAAACATTAATATTCCCATATTACAAATAAAGAAATTTATTCACAAGAAGATCTAAGTCTGTCTAACTCACATCTGTCATATTTTCACTGCATCTGCTGCTTCTCATTATATATTTTCAGACATTTATCCTATGCATTTAGTTACTCATTTATTGATTTATTTATCACTTTATATTTATCACTGGGTACTTCTCCTGCCTCATTTCCTATTACTCTACTTGTTCTGCTCTAGCCACAAAGGCCTATAAACTTATTCTCAAATGTGTCAAGCCTGTTTCCATTTCAGGGCCTTTGCACATGCTCTTTCCATCTTCTGGAATGCTCTCCCCCCAAGTATCTGCATGGGCGCTCCTACACTTCACTGAGGTCAAATATTTCTCCCCAGAGATATCCTCTGAGATATTCCAGTATGTCTACCTCCCATATTCACCATCATCTTTCAATTTTTTATTTTTTATTGTGGCTCTTGTAGCTTCCTGATACTGTTAGAGACAGTCATTCCTCTAGGAAACAGTGAGCACCTTCCAAATACCAGAAACTTTACTAGCTACTATTAATAGAGTCATGAAGGAAACACAAGTCCCTTCCTTCACATAGCTTACATTCCTTACGGAAGACAATGTAGTGTGAGAAGTGTTTAGAGTAAGGCTACAAGGCTATATGAAAAGACACGAAGGGAAGCTCATTCCATAAACGCTGAGAAGTGTCAGTAAAAGATGCAAGTGCAAACATTTTATTTGGGAGATGATCCTAGGAAACTTTAATATACAAGTGGAGAAGAGAGTTAAGGAAGAGAAGAAAGCCAGAAAAGTATCATTGAGCCAGCAAGCTATCACTGTGAGAAATACCCGTGAAAAACACCTCAAGGTGGCAAATACATTTCAGAATTATCCCAGTAGTAAGAAGAGGAAACTGGAGTTGTTATACACTGTTCTGGCTAGGATTTGTTGATGGCAGCTTCTAAGGGTGGGTGGGGAGAAGATAAACTTCTGGACATTTCCAGACTGCTCCATTTGTGAGTTATGTGGGCTCTGGAGATAAAAAAAAAAAAAAAAGCCTTCAAAAGAAGAGTTGCAAGTATTCACAGTTCAAAGCACTGATTTGGTCATGCATGAAAATAGTGAGTATATGGGTGGGGAACCAACAATGTCTGCTATAAAGTCTGTCAAATGAACATACACATTACTGGTGTGACTGTAAATTGGTACAACTGCTTTGGAAAATAGCTGGGCATCATCTAGTATAGTTGAAGATGTACATACACATGACCCCACAATTCTACTCCCTTTTTATATCCAGGATAATCTAGCTTATATGAACCAGAATAAACATTAAAAGAATAGCCATAATAACATTATTGTAATAGCCCCAAACTAAAAGAAACTCAAAAGTCCAACAATAGTAAACAATAGTAAAATGGAGAAATAAACTGTGATGTATTCACATAGAACAGACTGAGAATAAATACATCTAACCTACATGGGAAGGATGAGCCTGAGAAAGGAGAATAATTAATACTTTGTAAAACAGTGCTAGAAAGGAAAAGATCATAAAGATCTTAAATTTATAAGCTAATTGTATCTCTAAAAGTAACATATCTATAAGACAAGAAACAGCTATAAAAATGTGTTATTCTGAACACAATAGAGGGCCCTCTTCAGGATGATAAATTAAACTGTCTGGGGTACCTGGATGGCTCAGTCCTTTAAGAGTCTGCCTTCTGCTCCAATCAAGATCCTGTGGTCTTGGAATCAAGCCCCACACTGTCTTCAGGATGCCTGCTCACTAAGGAGTCTCCTTCTCCCTCTCCCTCTAACCCTCCCCCCCGCTTGTGCTCATGGTCTCACTCTCTCAAAAATAACTAAAATCTTTTTTAAAAAACCTGTCCAATCAAAAGTCATTGGAAATAGGGAAAAGTAGGTTGGCTACTGCAGAATTAGCTAAATTGGAAGATAACCCTGAGATACTCTAAAACAGAAAGGCAAAGATAAGTATATGGAAAACAGAAAAGAAAAACAGAAGGGAAAAAAATAAGTCATTCTGAATGGCACAGATATTGAACAATAATTATTTCTAAGTTGTTTTGGTAATTTCTTTCCCAAGGTCAGCCATATCAGATGTGTTATTTCTTCTATCAGAAAAAGATTTCTATGAAATGTTACACATCTTCAACCTAAGAAAACCAAGTAATGCAAAAGCAGAAATATAATTTATTCCAAAACATATGAATGAAGAGTATTTAAATTTTTAGTGCCTACTCTTTCCCTTCACTAGGTTATTATGTTTATCAGTCCACTCAGATGTTCACGATCTATCTAATCCCAACTATAAATTCAAAAATTATGTTCAAAGATTTACCTGAATGAGACATAAAAAGGTATTTTGTTTTATTTTTACAAATCCCCAAAGGAATCGTGAACAATATAAAGATTTAAAACTGGTTTATAATTACTACAGATTCTATGAAATTACCGTGTATGTTTCTGCACTTAGTCACCAACCTAGTCTGATAGTTGGATATTTCACTTGCTCACATCAAGAGAAAGATGGTTTTTTTTTTTTTTAAAGATTTTATTTATTCATTTGACACAGAGAGAGAGATTACAAGTAGGCAGAGAGGCAGGCAGAGAGAGGAGGAAGCAGGCTCCCTGCCGAGCAGAGAGCCCGACATGGGCCTCGATCCCAGGACCCTGAGATCATGACCTGAGCTGAAGGCAGCGGCTTTAACCCACTGAGCCACCCAGGCGCCCGAGAAAGATGTTTTATGTCCATAAAAAATATCTGTTCCTGGGGTGCTTGGGTAGCTCAGTTGGTTGAGCAATGGACTCTTGATTTCAGCTCAGGTCATGGTCTCGGGGTCATGAAATCAAGTCCCACATCAGGCTCCACACTCATCAGTGAGTCTGCTTGAGATTCTCTCTCTACCTCTCTCTCTGCCCCTCCCCCCAGTGCACTCTAAATCTCTCTAAAATAAAAATATGTATGTATGTATGTGTATATATATTATCTGCTCTCCAGAAACAATGTTTCATATCTTTTGATGGCTTTGCATACTGTGTTCACAACAAATCCTTTAGCAGTTGATGTGATCTGCAGTCAAAAAGAGATACTGTATTTTCCTTCCCTATCCTAGACTGCACTAAAATGCCACTATAAAGATAGGCATTCAATTAGATTAGATATAAATTATGTATCAGCTAATTTAATAATATTATTTCACTTACCCCTCAAATGGTCTAGAAACATTTTTACAAGTTTATTGGGATGTTATTGATAAAGTACATATATAACATGTACATTCTGAAGAATTTTGACACATCTATAAAACTGTGAAGTCACTACTATAATCAAACAAGATACCAAATATTTTTGCTACTTCCAAACTTTCTTCAAGCCTGAGTCAAACCATCTCTCTCCCTCCTTCATTCCCACATAACTACTATCAGGTAGTTTGTAGAATTTTGTATGACTGGAATCATGCAATACATACTGTCTTTTGTCTGGCTTCTTTCACTCAGCATAATGATGTTGAGATTCATCCAGGTTGTTGCGTGTATCACTGGTTTGTTCTTCTTACTGCTGAATAAACCATGCTATATAAATACCACAAAAATCCTGACTTTTAAAAAATCATCTCATATAATGTAGACTAGTGAAAGCCTATCTCTGAAAATTTAAATCTGTTGACCTTCAATGAAGAGTTATATCCAGATATCCAGATAGAATTAAAATTCTAACATCAGAGAGTGCCTAGTACATAATAAGTGCTCAATAAATATTCATTAAATGAATAAAAACATTTTCTATCTAGACAACATGCAGATTGGAGTCACTAACATGGATGGCATCACTTTAGACTTTTCAGAAGCCTGAATAACACCTAGAATTTTACTTCCAAATTGTTTACTATAACCTTTATTAGCAAAACTTGCTTTGATAGACAAAACGAATTTAGCCAATGCCTGGCTACCTTGGTTAATCTAACCACAATGCAATAAGGCCAATATCATCCTCTACCAAAGTCTGTTTCTCTCAGTTTCATGAATGAATATTCTTCTTCTGCCACTGTTTATTGATTGTGTCAATTCTATTAAATTCCATTCCTTTGAAAGAAATGAAACTGGAATCTACTGAGGACCACTGTGTCATAAACTTTACATGCATCATCTTATTTCTCACTATAAGTAAAAAGAAGTTATAGCCCAGAATGGTTATGTAACTTTCCAGAGTTACACAGCTAGTAAATATATATAGTAAAATAGACAGAAATCACTCCCAGGTCTGAGATCAATGCACCTTTCCCCCAAAATTCTTGGAGTGAACCCTCTTATACAGGTAGTCAGTGATACTGGCACAATCTGAGTGAATAAATAAATGGATTAGTAAACAAAGTGCCAATTTTGAGAGAAATTATTTTCTGAGAAGTAACTCAGGAATATATGTCTTTGAAAGTGTATTATCATTACCCAGTGTCTTAAATTATCTGTGACTGTATAACCATATTATCACAAACTCAGCAGCTTAACACATACTATATATCTCCACTTCTGTTGGTCAGAAATCTGTGGCTTAATTGGGTCTTCTGCAAGGCAGCAATCGAGGTAGCAGCTAGGGCTGAAATCTCATCTGAGGTTCAACTGGGGTAGAATCTGCTTCTAAACTCACATAGATGATGGCAGAATTCAGTTACCTATCAGTTATCACACTGAAGGCCTCAGTTTCTTGCTAACTATTACACAGTGGCTATCCTCAGTTCCTTGCTCTGGGGCCTTTTCTAACACGGCAGCTTATGTCATTAAGCCAGTAAGGAAGAGTCAATGGAAAGAGTCTGCTAACAAGGTAGAAGTTACAATCTAATGTAACATGATCACATAAGTGACAAATTATCCTCTTTGTCATATTTCCCAGTTAGGAGCAAATCACCGTTCCTGCTTACATTCAGAGAAAGGGAATTACATATAGGCAGGAAGTCCAGGAGGTCAGGATAATTGGGGGCCATTTTACAATCAGTTTACCACACCCAGTATATGACAGACAGTCACCACATTTATCTTTCTAAAAAGTCTCGACCACAACGTAAAGAGAAGAAATGTGTTCAACACGGCCTGACTTTATGAACCTTTCCACTGAAGGAACTCCTTTAAACAGATTAGTTCACAGACAGTCAAACTGGAAATCAAAATTCATTCAGGGTTTTAGGACTGACAACAACATCTATTCTCCTCCATGCTTTATATTTTTGAGGTGCTTTGACACACAGTGGCATTTCACTGACTCCTACAATAAGCATGCACAGTAAACAAAGTGGTTATTATTAATCCACATTTTAATATAATAAAGTAGATAACCAGAGAGAATAAAGTAACTTGCTCAAGGTCATGCAGCTACCAGGGCCTGTGTCTGGAGCTTACCATTAGCTGGAGAAAGCCTCCAGCTGAAGGTCTCAACTGCTACCCTGGGTTCCAAGAACTGGCCCATGCAAAGGGCACAAAGGCCTAGTTCTATATCCATAAAATATATTGTTAGAAATAAAATTACTACATAAAAGTGTAAGAACTCTTTTCAACCAGTCAAATATATGACTGGAAAGCTATATGTATTTTCCCATTTGGAGAAATTATCCAAGCAATGGTCCTGAACTTTCTTACTTGCTGGAACTTGCTATCACCTTTATGATGTTATAAAGGTAAAATAGGTGTAGGAAGTCTAAATGAGCTAAAGATATTTTTCAAATTGGCAGATTTCTGAAAACCCAGATGGCAATATGCACAGGATTCTCTTTTATCTCATGAATGAGATGTGCTAGACTGTTTATCATTTTTATTCACTCATTCATTCATTCAGATAGATCCTTTCATTATATCTAAACTCTCTAAAGTCAATTCTATTCTCAACATATAATATGCTATGGCCTTGGGCAAATAACAGTGCTTCTTAGAGCCTTAGTTTTCTCATCCATAAAAGTGTACATTTATCTAATATAGTTACTAGTCTGATGAGTTAATAGATTCAAAGTACACAGTACAATTTCTCGAGATTATAGCAAGAAAAGAATTCCTATTTTGATTTTCCTTCTTCCTTTTGAATAAGTTTTTATTTGCTGCCCAGTTACTTCTTGATAATTCAGCCCAATCTGTGTGAAATAATTCCAGTTTATGCTGTCCTGGATAATTATTACTAGCTCTTTCTTTCACTCTCAAAAATGCCCTGGCCTTAATGATAAATTATAGTCACTCCACTAATGACCCAACAGTGTTGAGGCACAATGCCAAAGGACTGTGCATATGTGTTCCACACACAGATTATTTTGGCTCTTTAGGTTGGGGCAACTGTCAGGATATCAAGATTTAAGCAGTGGAATGGCACATTTTCTGATAAGTCAGTGGCCAGCAGGAAATTTTCTCTGGCTTCCAAGAAAGAATGACCCATAGAACAGAGTCAGATGGGAAAGACAGAAATTTTGGAAAGGCCATCTGTTGGTGGAAGACAGTATAAACTCTTTCAAAATATTTTCTCCTTATACTTTATTCCTATCTTTTCTTATGCATGTAAATGGTCTCTTCCTGAACTATCATTAGTGACCGGCTATACCTAATGATGTTTTGACACTTTCTTGATGACAAGTTTCTAGTTTTATTCTGTAAAATAAAAAACAAAGTAAAAAAAAAACAACACAAAGATTAATAGGCTGTTATTCTGGGTTCTTCTTTCATATGCTCCAAGTATTCTCAGTATTTCTATCAAATCAACTGATTAAACTACCAAAGGCTATTGAAGTAAGATAGGAACACTTACACCTGAATTTATAAAGACAAAGTTTAAAATGGAGGCAACAAATGGACCCATGATCCATACAGGAAGAAAAACAATGTTTTAGGTCAAAATTTACAAGTTCACATATCAGGGCACCTGGGTGGCTCCGTCAGTTAAGTGTCCAACTCTTGGTTTTGGCTCAGGTCATGATCTCATGGGTCATGAGATCAAGTCCTATCATGTTGGGCTCTGTGCTCAGCAGAATCTGCTTGAAGATTCTCTCCCTCTGTACCTCCCTCCACCCTTTCTTAAGTAAGTAAGTAAGTAAGTAAGTAAATAAATAAATAAATAAATAAATAAATAAATCTTTTTTAGAAAAAAATCCACACATCAAAAAAGGGCTAGGAGATCATTTATCCACTTTGCAATATGAAAGAATAAAAGTGCCATGACACAGAAACCTGTGAATTTATTCACCCTTTTGCTTGATAGAGAAGTACCTTTATCAAAGTTCATCTTAGAGAAAGACTAGAGAAGAAGAGAACCTGGGTAGGTAGATGGATTTCCTTGAAATCTAAGGGCTTAGTTCTTCTTTTCTTTTTTCTTTCTTTCCTTTCCTTTCTTTTATACCTTATTTAAGCTTCAAGTTAAAGAATGGCTCAGCCCCCATCAGGATCATAAAGAGGACCAGAAAAAGCAGCACATTTGTTGATTTATGGCACAACCTGAAACAAATCCCTACACCAGGAAAACCTCATCACCCTGAGTACCATGAGCTTTCAAGTGAGCTTCCAAGAGGGTCTTTTAAAACTTTCCCAATGAGAAGAACTCCAGAAAAATAGCATTTTACTATTAAAGGGGTTGTATGGAGGGTGAACAGATGCCAGAGAGGCAAGTCAGCTAAAACCAGTTGATTTCCATTCATTCCCTAATTAAAATTATTCCAACAAATACATCAGTTTTTATTCTCCTTTGTGACAATAACAATAATAAAATTTCTATAAGCCTGAAAAAAAGCAGGGAAAATAACATTTCTAAAATCTCCAAACTAATACCCTTGGGCTTCATGATGTGTGCTTTACAAGCAGAGGGGCTCTAAGCTACAAGCAAAACGTCCTTGATTTCAAGGGAAAGGTGACATGTGGATACCAAATGACCTCAAATTGGAGTACTTTAATTAAGTAAGTCTTATTTAAATTTACTTCAGGACTACCTGAATTCACATATATTCCCAAGACACTTAGGGTATTATAAAAGAAACATGTGTATACTGTATATATAAGTGTAATAGCACCGAGGCACTATTTTAAAGACTTTACGTAGTTTGATTTGTTTCATCCACATCCCTTGAGATAGGTGGAATTATTATCCCACTTTGTAGATGAGCCAACTAGGGCTCAAACAGTTTAAGCAACTTGCCCTAGGTCATACAGCTAATAAGTGGCAGAGCAGGAATTTGAGCTCAGGCAGTTTCAAAGTACATACCTTTCACCACAACATTATATACTGCCTGTACATCTGCTCCATGTACAGTCAAATATAGACAATTTATTGTTATGCAAATTGAGGGGAAAATGGCTAGTCCCAGAAATGCTCCCTTTTTTCTTTTTGCTTTTCATTGTGTAACATGAATTCTGAAAGGCTGACACTGAAACTTAATGTCCAGGGAGTTGGTAGATGGATGAATGAAGTGTGCCTATGTGTGTGAGCTAAGGAAGTCAACTGAGTATGAAATTTTAAATACTGTTTTGCAAGGGGGGGATAATATCCTTACATTTAATTTTACTTTTCATGGAAGATCACAGAATACTCACTACACACACACACACACACACACACACACACACACGCAAACTAATTTTAAGAAAGTTTGACAATTCCTATTTTGAAACAACTTGAGATATGCAATAAATATCACATCCAATTTTCTTAAAAATAATTCATCTATTTTACTGAACATACTTGTAGACAGAATTGAAAAGATGATACCCATTTGAGACATTTAATTTTAACTAGATCAGACTCAATGTCACCAGAGTGTGTATTCATTTTTTTGACTACTTACCTATGCCTATTTTTTTTTTAAAGATTTTATTTTTATTTATTTCACAGAGGGAGAGAGATCACAAGGAGGCAGAGAGGCAGGCAGAGAGAGAGAGGGGGAAGCAGGCTCCCCGCTGAGCAGGGAGCCCGATGCGGGCCTCGATCCCAGGACCCTGGGATCATGACCTGAGCTGAAAGCAGAGGCATCAACCCACTGAGCCACCCAGGCGCCCATTTTTTTTTTTTTTTGCCTATTTTTTTTCCACATCATTCATTCACTTGAGATTTGACCTAAATCTCAGGATGGAGCAGATGTTTAATTATCTCAGAAGTAAAATGCACCCCAACCTGGAGACTTTTAAAACACCCATTTCTCGTGGTTTCTATCCACAATGTAACACAATTAGTGCACTTGAAAAGACTCAGGAGTTTTAATCAGTTTGGGCCAAGTTTCAAGGTCTTGGTGGAGCTTAAAGCCAGACTCCTCTTGTCCAGTCCCAGGTCAGGTTACAAAAATTTCACAACATTCTTACCCCTTCCACTCCTACCCCCATGCAAGTAACTTAAAAAAAAAAAAAAAAGTATCAGCTCTTAAGAAGGAGAACTAGTATTCCCTCTCAGATGCCAGGAGCCAGTTCTCCAAAACCATCCCTGATTTACATGGAGGAGGAATTCCATGACAAGGGTGGATTTGCACAGCCCCCTTTAGATCATTATATTGACAGTATCACGTAGTCAGAGAATGCAGCTAGGTCCTCCAATCCCTGACTTGCCACTAAACCAAATCTTCACTTGATGAAGACAATACCAAATTCAATTAGAAACTCTAAGCGCTCCATGGATCAATCAGGTCATATAAAATTAGCTCTAATTGGTACCTGTCCAGAGAGGTACATTCTTTACCTGCAGTCAAGGGATACTCAGACTTTCTTGACTTTGAAAAACATCAAAGCAATTCCTTCTAATCTAAGCATTATAGCCAGCCCTGAGCAGTGGCTAAAGCTCCAACACCAATAAAAATTTAAAAGAAAGAAATCCTACCTAAATTTTCTAAAAGAGCAAATGGTGATGTTGAACAAGCAACTCATAGACACTTAATTTGTAGAGTATAATTCCTACTACTAAATGTCTCCCAAGAAATACTAAACTTGTACCCTAGAGTAAAAAGATGATTTTGCAGGCATTTCAAGGAAGAAACCATGAGGAAAAACCAAATATAATATTTCCATGATTGTCTTTCAGGGAGTTACTTTGTAAAGAAAATTAAAAGCAAATTTATAAAGATAATTAAAAACAAATTAATGATAATACCTTATGCTTTGTAGCTGGAATTAAAATGCTGCTTTTTAGTCCTTTTGGACAATCAGACATATAATTTAGAGTCTTTGAGAAATAATAAGGCTTTATAATAATAATAACTTACAATAATAACTAGACCTATTGTGGTGATCATTTCATAAGAAAAAGAAAAAAGAGAGAGAATAGGAAATGAGAATTTTTTGAAGATAATATATATGATCAAGAAAAGCTAAAGTGACAAAAGGAAATTCCTTCAGTAGCAGAAGGTCGAATGAAGCAGCTGGTGTATGACCTGCAGATCAGATCTAGGTTCTGATCTCACATGGGGAGCCAGGCGGAATGTGAACAGTCACTAATTATACCAAAATTTGGTGTTTGCATCTGTAAATGAAGATGTTGGAATATAGCGATCTCCAGTGGCCCCTCCAGTTCGAGTGACTGGATGTTAGGGTATTAGAAAGCACTATAGGAAGCTTGTACCAGGCCAAGTTTTCTATAATACCTCTTCCTTGTAATGCCAGAAACAAAATATGAAATTGAATGTTTCTATTTTTATGCTAAAATGGAAACAGAGGTGGGAAGGATAAAAGGAATCCATCATGCGAAAGAAACAGTTTTGTTTTAAATTTCAAACCCAATAGAAATTCTAGCCCTCCAAGGATATTATGAGGCTGTAATCTTAGCCCTCTACTTACCTGACCTTTAGCAGCAGGGAGTAGGCAGCAGCAAATCGGGCTTGGAAGTCTACTTCCTAAATCAGTCTCATTCTCTCCAACTCCTGCCCTTTTTGTGAATTATTACACCACCTGGCACCAGGAATATTATTGACTCTGGAGCAGGGAGCTTAATTTTGCAATAAATTTTACAGATTGCTAACTGAAAAACAAGAACAAAAATGAACTACTAGGTAGTTGAAACCACTGACTCTCACTGCTCCTTCCTGCCCTTGGCTAATTTATGGCAGCAGAGCTGGGCTCCCACACTGCGGCTGCCACTTTGGCTTGGCTGCTCTGCTCACCGCGCATGAGGCAGCAGGCCAAGGAAGGAAGCCATGCTCCCTTGTCTGTGAATTTCAAACCACACTGTGCATGCTGGAATTCCCACAGCCACCCCCTCAGTCTTAGCTCCTGTGATCTCAGAGGTAAAAGTAGTGAGAAAGTTGGGGGACAGTCATCACATTTGATAGAAAGAAAGGAGGGGAAAAATGTTTTGCAATAGACTGGAATTTTCATTCCATTCCTTCCATGTTTTTCAGTTCAACGTATATTTATGGACCATTATAAGTTTAGTACTCAGTTAATGTGCTAGAGTTAAAAAAAATATATAAGACATGATTTCTAATCATGTCACGTGTTGCCATGTAACAAATCACCCCAAAACTTAGTGATTATGAATTTAGCCATTGCGGTCAGCCAGGAGCTGGATCCTGGTATAGTATCCTTTAGTTCTGTTTCCTCTAGTAGGTTAGCCTAGACTTGTCACTCTTGGTAGCAAGATTCTAAGAGAGAAAATGAAAATGCACAGGTACTTCCATCAAATTTGTTAATATTCCACTGGCCCAAATAAGACACATTAAGACACCCAGTCAACTCCAATGAGAGGGCACTATCAAAGGGAGTGGATACAGAGAAACATGAAAAAGTGGGGTCCTTAGTGCAAATCAGTCTACCACAGTGACCTTGAAGAGCTAGCAGCACAGAGAGAGAAGTAAACAGGTGAAGTGCTCTCTGTGCAATTACAGAAGTCAGCACTAGAGCAACAGGGTAAAACGAACATTGTAGCACCTGCTGTAGTTTAGATGGATGGAGCACTGACTAAGGAAAATTTCCCTGCCTCATAGAAAGCAATGCCACTAAACTGAGTTTTGAAGAATGAGTAGGATAATATGCAGGGGTACAGCATGGAAAGGAGTCAAAGAGAGGAAGGAACAGTCAACAGCAGGGCTAGATACTTAATACAACATCTAAAGGACAGTCTCAGTCACTTCTATCTTCTGTTTACCATGGTGACCTTCCAGAAATTACTTCTTACCTTTCCATGATGTTATACTCTTGTTCGCCCACCCTATTCCTCCCATGTATCCCCAGAGGCTCCTATTTCTTTGACTTATTTTACAAGTTGATGATCTTGATCCATCACTGCCCATATATGGGTAACCTGCCAAAATAATGATTCTTCTTCAATTTCTTTTTCTCACCCAGATATCTTCAATAACCCCAATTTATGTATCTCACAACTTTCTGGGCAATTTCCTGAGGTTATACCCCAAGTGCACTTCTAGCCCATTACCTTCCTTTCAATCTGGTTTATCCCCCTCAGTTCACAGACACAGTTGTTGGATGCTCATCCACCTCAAGTAAAATACTGAATCTTATTTTTCTGTTGTCCCTCTTACTTCCACTGTACCTCACATCCAGTCAATCCCCAAGTCCTGATGACTTTGACTCATGAATAGTTTCCAGTTTACTCTCATCCTTCACATCACCACAATCAAAACTTCATTGCTGCTTACCCAGGTCTTAATCATTTCTCACCTGCACCAACCACAGCAGCCCCGTGACTAGTCTCCTTCCTCAAATTCATCATCCATATAGCTTCTAGTGTGATTTGTCTGAAATGCAAATAAGACATGCAACTCTACTACCTATAGCCCTGCATGGCTCCTCACTAGCTACAATCATCATAATAAGGCCTACAATACCCTCTTGAAATTACCCCTTCTATATTGATGTTCTCTTTTCCACAGCTCCCTGCCATACACTCTACATTCTGGCAATACTGAACTTCTTATTCCTTGCAAGATGTTTCTTATCTCTGTTCTGTGCTCTTGAGGTTCTCTCAGTCTCAAATGCCTTTCTCCCCACCCCATCTCCCTTTGATCAATTCTTAACCATCCAGAAAACTCAAAAATTACTGAAAAATTACTTTCTCCAGAGCTTTGTCCTGATCTGTGCTCTTGTGTTTTCACCTCCTTCATTCAGTGCCACATACTGCCCCACTCTCCTCCTCTCATAATCCACGTATGTCTTTGTTGTCATACATAATATTTTTGATCATATGTACCTGTTTATCTTACTCACTGTGCCTTCTACTAGGACAGAAAGAATATATAACACTTCTTCAAATTTTTACGGCTTGGAATGAATGACATATTATATCTGGGAAGGAAAGTGATGAGGCAGTATTAATAGCATGACCTGAAACCAGTAGGTTACTCGCCCACTAGCTATATGACTTTGGGAAGGTTTCTTAACCTGTGTGCCTTCATTTCCTTATCTGGAAAGTGTAGATTCTTGTACTATGTATCTCACAGAGTAGTTCTTCCAAAGAAATGAGCTAACAAGTTAAAGTGTTTAGCACAGTGCCTAGGGTATGGTAAGTAATTGTAACTACTGGCTCTCTTTAGAGTGTGTATCACATTGGGATTACTAGATGAAAAGATAAATGGATTGAAATAGCCTGATCATGCTACAGAGATAAGAAACAGCATAACATGTGTGAGCAAACACAGTCAGTCTGTAATTGTGCTATAGTAAAAAAAGCTAAGAATGGGTGAAATGAAATAGTTGATCACTTGGGGTCTCACAAGCCTAAGTTGTAGTCTCTTATAGATACTTCTGTTCTCTCCAGGTTGTCCAGATTTTTAATTTCTAGGCATCCCTTTTGGCTAGGTCTGCCTCTGACCTCACAGATGCCCAAATCTGGCAATACTAGTGAAGTTAAAAAATTGTGTAAGGCTCTTCCCTCTATAAAGTGGGGTCTTTCCAAATTAAAAAGCTAGCTATATAATCTGACTGGTTGTGCCAGGCTACAGTTTTACTTAATATTGTCAGAAGTAAAAAATATAAGACAGTTTCTAGAACCTGACTGGAAAATGTTTATTTCCATTAGAAATCCAGTGGGTATAATCTCTATATTTTGCTGAAGCAAAGAAAAAGAGGTAGTACAAATGGTGCCAGAATGTTGTTCAAGGGTGAAGAAGTCAAGCTATAACAAATGAAAGATAAAAAGGAGAAAATACATCAAATACTTTAAAGAACTTCTAGTTAGTACTCTCTGAAGCCAAACAAATGCATTTCTGTAATTTAAGTCAATATAGAAAAGACTGGAGAAAGCTTTTCATGTAAGTAAAAGGGCTGAAGGACCATATCAAGTTTTTGTGTCATTTACAATGCAAAGTGATAGGACTGCTGGTATCTGGAAGATGCTACTATCTAAAAGAGAAGCTAGTTCATCCTCCTACTCTGCCACCCCTGAGAACCAGGGTCCTTCATTCCAAAAGAAAGTAGACTGAGTCTTCCTAAAGCATAGAGGCACTGAAGGAGGAATCAGGCCTGATGCCACTAACCTTCCAAGTGCTTTCCCTAAAATAGAAATAAGTACTTGCACCACTCCTGGATATACACAAGAAGAGAGCATTTTTCTGTGAGGTTCTGGGTGCACAGCAGTAATGAGCAGGAACCTAGATCATGCCAAGAAAGAGGCAAAAAAAATCAAGAAGAACCAGTGTCTTTAAAATGCCCAACTATAGACAAACATTCCTCATTCCTAGGCTCTTCTTGATGACTCCTAGGGAATTGGTCTCTAGCAAGGGTTTTTTATGGTGACCTTCTAATATGGTTACATTTATAAAGCAGGAGTCAGCAAATTTTTTTCTGTGAAGAGTCAAATACTAAATATTTTAGGCTTTTCAGGCCATATGGAGTCAATCACAATTACTCAACTTTGGCACTATAACATAAAAGCAGCCAGAGACAATACATAAACAAATTAATCTGTTTCTGTTCCAATTAAACAATATTTATTTACAAAAACAAAGTGTGGGCTCAACACGGCCAAAGTTTGCCATTGTTGCCAAGCCTTGCTTTAGAGCATTAAGTACTATCTAGAATTTGGTAGAATCTTTTCCTATTAAGTCACATATAGAAAAGTTTAACTTTCTAATATTTTTATTGAAACTTCCAGAAATCATATTTATCTCCCAAAGCACAATGGGCATATTTCTCTAATGGGCTACCACCTTATGTTATAGTTATTGGCCTTTTTCTTCTGTCTCTCTTACCCGACTATTGCATATTTACCCATTTACCCTATTATTTCAGATCTAAAGCCTATGCCTTATATGGGTTTGTTATTCAACAAGAATATTGTTATTCTTCAATAACAAGAATGTTATTCATTCTCTGTTAAAAGAATGAATGATATCACCATTAATAAAATAAATACATATGTAATAAAAGCTGCTAACTAAAAATGTTTACCCCCAATTTTCCTAATCCCAATAACTGAATTAAATTTTATGTCTACTTGTAAAAATGATTCTTATATTACTGAATTAATAATGTAGATTTATTTTTGTATCCCACCATTTAGCATTTTTTAAACTCCACAGATTTTGCTAACAAGTTGGAGAGAAAATCAAGTTTCAAATGAACAAAGACCCTCCCAAGCTGACGTGTCCTCTACATGTCTAGTTGCTCTGTTCATCAACGAACAGTAGAATGATCAAGCTGAATGAAATCTTAGGAAAGAACACACTCTCTTGCCTCCAGGTGGATGAGTCAGCTGAGTGATCAAGACAGTTACTCTCTCTGAGGCTGCAGAGATGGAGGCTGTAAGTAGCAAACTGCCCTCGACACACTTACTTAAGCTTTAGCTCTGCAGCTATTCCATCTGAGAATTTCCTCCACCTGTCCAGGACAAAGGAAAGAAACATGTGAAACAATAATCCTAGCCTACCAATTCTCAAGGTTCAATGTAGTTACAAATCTCCTTGGGATATTGCTAAAATGAAGATTCTGACTCAATAGTTCTAGACTGGGACCTGAGATGCTATATCTCTAACAAGCTGAATTTTGCAGAAGAGGAATATCAAATTGTTTGTCCAAGGTCACCCAGGGATGAATGGCAGAGCTGATCTTAAGTATAGTACACACCAAGGACTGTTCACAAGAAGCCCAACAGGACTCTTCTTTGGACTTCATGGACCTCTTTTCTTCCATGTAGCAAAAGATGCTGTTGCTCCACCTATATCCCTAGCTTTATCAACTCAGTGTACCCATTCTTATTTCCAGCTGCAAATATTCCCATCTCTGCTTGCAGGCATTTTCCAAAGCCATGAAAAGCCACTCTGCTCATTAGTTGCCCATTAATTGTAGTGCTTGGCAATGAACAGACCTGAGGAGCAGTGCTCAAGCAGCGATGAACAAGATTTGGTAATTGGTACATCAGTTTCCTTGTGTCTCAGATGGGACAACCCTAAGGCATATTCTACACATTTTCCCACCAGATGTCCCAGAAGGATTGAGCTCCAGTTGCTCACAGTGGGGACCTGCTCATGACCTTGCCTTTTATTCACTTTCTTTCCTCTGTCACTTTCCCAGTCCCTTACCACCAATTCCTGTACCTTTCAGAGTCCAGAGTGCTCACCATTACACTATGGAACCTTCCTGTACCTTTCAAATAAACTACTTGTACTCAAATCCCAACCACCATCTCACATTTAAAATTCTGTGATCAATGACCTTTGCAAGTATTCCTACTGCATTATTATTCCTCAAAGAACATTTAAGAAGGTGACCTTAAATTTAATAAGTTCAAAGGCATGGGTATATATATATGAACGCCCATGCCAGATGATTAAATAGAGGCCTGGAGAACGGAAGAATGAAGAAACCTGTCACATAACTAAGAAGTCACATACAAAGTCCAGTGCTTTTAAATACACACACATGCACACACACAAAGGAAATGGTATCTGGACAATGATTTCACAGGAAAGAAGAGCATTTCCCTATGACAAAAGAGGTTAATGAATAAATTTTGTTCCCAGGAAGTCAAACTACATTTATTGCATATAACTTTGCTTACAGAAGTTTCGTATCTCTCAACCTTCATGCATGCCTCAGTATCACATTTTATCATATTATGTCCCTTATAGGAAAATCATGGCACCAATCATGCTCCTTGGTGACTACTAGTTTACACGTTTAAAAATTGCCATAAGAGTCTTCTAATCTCATAAAACAAACTGAGGGTTACTGGGGGGTGGGAGGGTAGGGATAGGGTGGATGGGTTATGGACATTGGGGAGGGTTTGTGCTTTGGTGAATGCTGTGAAAGATGTAAGCCTGATGATTCACAGACCTGTACCCCTTGGGCAAATAATAAAAATAAAATTAAAAAAAAATTGCTCACTTGGAAACAGAAAGCTCACTTTGGATGGTGCACCATTTGGGACAATTCTGATCATCTTGGATCACACATAACAAAAACTTAGCTCCTCCTAGAGTTGTGAAACAAAGCCAACTGCAGAATATTTTTGAGAGCAATTTCATGCACTCCTTCATGATTTAAAAGGAAACAAAGCATCAAAACATCGAAAGAAAGATGCTTCTTTTGTACAACTTATCATGTAAGATTTCTGTTGAGATAGTCTGAGATAAATATAAGAGACTTCCAAATTAATACCCAACCTGATACAAGGTCACATCAGAATAATTTAAAAGTGTTTCAGGGAAAGAAAATCCCTAAGATCTAAGTAAAAGATCTATTTATCAAATTGTGCATTTTTGTTTGAAAATTTTAGAAACTGGCATTGGAGCGTCTTTTTTCTAATATGATTAATGACGTTTCCCCAAGACCATTAGGGGGAAGGAGGGTCATATGAAATCTTGTCTAAGCTAAATTTTGAAAAAATGTAAATATTTACTTGATATTTTTTCACTTGTGCTGTTATTTAGGAAGCAATGGTTAGTGGTGCTTGGCCCAAGTCAATCATTACTGGGAAAATTATTTAAGCTCTAGTCTAGGGTTGCTCTGTCCAAAGCAACAGCCACCTGCCCCATGTAGCTATCTAAATTTAAACTAATTAAATTTTCATAAGATTTAAAATGCAGTTATTTTGTCATGCTGGTCACATTTCAAAGTCTCAAGAGCCAGCCACATGTGGCCACTGGCTACTATATTAGCGCAGATTAGGACATTTCCATCCGCAAGTTTTATTGGACAGCTCTGCCCTAAGATAAGTATCTGAAAAAAAACGAAGGAAATGAGGGAAATAGACTATCCTCTTTACCTATACTCTACGTTTACAAATGCATGCTCCCTTTACTAAGGACGATTCTGGACAGCAAGGGTCATAAATCTTTTTGGAGCCACAACATGTGAGAGAAGGTAGGCTGTTAGCAAGAGGTTATGACCCTATTACAGGAAATGGGAGTCACTGCCTGCCACATCCTGAAAACAAATTGGTCTTTGGTACTTCATTTTGATTCATTGTAAAAATCCCTTTCATTGCTCTGCATTTTGTAAATACCTTATTAGGGAAATAATGTCTAAGATACATCAATGCTTTCCTCTATGATTTTCTCCCAACTGTAATTACTATTATCAGAACCACTAAATATTCTGGTACAACCTAATTTACCCTAAATACTTGCAGAGTAAGCAAACAGATTTCAGAAATAAAATATTCAAGTCTTCCAAGTGACCAACAGAACCTTGATTTTCAAGATTTAAAAATGTGAGAATTTTATTGATTTATAAGATTGTTTAGTTTTCTAGTATACAAAATTCTAACATCACTTGGCAGTATGTCTTTGACTGCAGTTATGCATGAGATCAGGTTTTGTCAAAATCAAAAATAAAGCACCAAACTGTAACCACAGTTTTGTCTGACTGCAAGAAATAGAATGAAAAGGGGGAAATGTAAATAATAATAATATGTACTTATAATCCTTCGGATATGTTTCTTGTAAAAATGTATATACAGAACTGGGAAAACTGTCTATTTATTTCAGCCTCCAAAAGAGTCTGTTTCAGTTCAGATCATCTCTTTCTTGTTCTAAACTTCCTAGTTATTATTTTTTTCCCTCATTGGGCATCTCTCTTTCATTTTAATTTCAATTCTTACTCAAAAGATAAATATGTTCTGGTGTTTGGGCTCATCAGCAATGACAATGCCCTTAAAATATTAGTTGGAAAGGTAATAGTGCCCTAAGCTTGCACACCAGGAGGTTATCCTTGGATATTTGTGACAAGCCTTCCACAGTGTGTGCTGCACTCTGCTAAAGCTTTAGCATCCCTCCTTCAGGCTCTTCGAGCTCTCTGCAAGTTCTCCTATGACTCAGAAATCTAGCCATCAGAGAGGACAGAACCAATCAGAGAACCTGCAGTTGTCACCAGGTGTCTGATGACCGTTTGCTGCCAGGTACTTCTCGCCAAGATGCCTAGCAAAGCTCTTGGGCTCCCAAGCTTGAGCCATAGCCATCGGTGACAGGAACCACTCCAGGAGCAAAAGCCAGCTCACATCCATACTTAACCCAGACTTCCTAACAGTATCACATCATAAAACCATAGCACATCTGGCACACATTTAAGGCCAAGTTGGCAGTATTTGATACGAAAAAGAAACCAAAGACTGAATTAGCATCCCACATGGTTGTTTTCACAAGTCATAGACGCAGACGCAGAAGTATATGGAGTGAAGCCCAAAAGACACCCACGAACCTTTCCTTAAATGAAGGCTGAGCTGCCTAAGTCCAATGAACTCCTGGAAAAAACAAGCCAGCAACAAACAATACACACAAAAATAACAACAAACCCCCCCAATGTTGTTGTCTTAACTTTTGCTTGCCCCAGGGAAGGTCTTGTTACCTGGATGAATTCTTTTTTTTTTCCTTTTCTTTCTCTCTCTCTCTCTCTCTCTCTCTCTCTCTCTCTCTCTCTCTCTCTCTCTTTCTCTCTCTCTTTTTGGCTTATATGGAACAAGTATCTGAACCATCTTTCAGATGGGAACCTAAATTAGGAAGCAGCTCTAACTCCTTCCTTAACCTGTAATTCCAAGTCACTCTTACCTCTCTAACTTCCAGAATGAGCTAGGTTTCACCTCTGCAAGTCTGCAATACCCAGGGGAAGTCTGGCTTTCAGAAAACATTCATTTGTGTCAGAATACAAATTCATCATTTACAGGTGGGATTCCAGCTGCATTCCTACTCCAAAGCGTCACCTTCCAAAAAGCCAAAATAATGACTGTAAAGTTGTTTTGGGAGCATGAATCAGGTAGAAGCTGGAGGAACAGGTATAAACAGTTTTAAGGGATGCTTTATTAATGCAGACAATGGCACAACTATGTTATAGTAAAGAGTTACTGGAGATTTTTTTCCTAAATTTATTTCTGGCGGCATAGGCTGATAGCAAGATGGAATATTTATAATCAGAACTTTCCTGGAAAAGCAAGGACATGTGCTTCTTTGAAGGTAAACAAGGAAGTCTTCAAAATTTAGAAGAAAACAGGGATGAAATTTTAATAATTTTTGAGAAGGAAAGGTCATTCTAAGTCAGACACAAAATAGAGAGGACATAAAAGAAATGTTAAGTCCGATAAACAACTGAAAATTGTTTTAAAAATCGACAAATTTTTTATTAAATTAAAAAAATGAAATAAAATTGCAAAAAAAGAGAAAATTCTACATATAAGCTGTGATATAGTCTCAGCATTACTTTTACCATGTTCATATTTTACTCATGCTCCCCACTCCCCTTCAATGCTTGCAGAATATAAGACAAACAGCTATTTTCTTGAATTTATACAGTGCACCCACGAATAGTTGGAAATGAGTCAAACAATGATCTTTAAAAGATACAAAAAAGGCAACTTTTATTTAAAAAGAAATATACAAAGTAAATAAGGCTATAAGACTCTGCTCAAAGTCAATCAAAACAAATAAAAACTGAAAGTTTTAACTAAAACCAAGATACGCAAAAATTAAAATCCCTAAGTTACAATAGTGTTGAGGTAGTGTCCTGCACTGCTAGGGTCCCTGTAAGTGATACATTTTTAGAAAGAAACTTGACAAAACTTGAAATTAAAATGTACATTCTCTCCTACCTAGAACTCCCCTAAGAAAAGAAATTATCAAAAAGATAAAGTCACAGAAGTATCCCTATATATATATGAATACAAATATTCATTTATATGAATATATACTATATGTTTATAATTGGTAATTTTAAAAAATATCTTGAGATAATAGGTCAAATCACCAAAACAGCAATTTCATGCAGTTCACCTAATAGAAAAGATATCCCAGATATATTAAGAGAGGTGGGGAAAATGTAAGACATATTATAGAGAAAAAATGTAAAGTACTGTATACAGTAAGGAACCATTTGTATATTTTTAAAGAACATTCATATGAGTATATGTGCATATTCTCTTCCCCTAGAAATATATGAGAAATAGTTCATAATGACTATGGGGGTACAAGGAATAGATATAATTGCTATTTTTCATCTGGTACATTTCCAGTACCGTTTGATTTTTTAAACATTTGTAATATTTTTACTAAAAAATTAATGAAAAGAAAATTTCCCTAGCAACTTGGCTGAACTGCTATTCAGTGAGAAAAGAATTAAACCAGACTTCAGCTTGAAAGAGCTGTCTTCTGGTGAATGGCAGGGCCACAAAAGAAGCTCATTACCATCTTCTTCAAACCCAATGAAAGGGGTAAATTTGGTCCTTGAGCATAAACAGTAATTATCCATGCATTTCCCTTGCAACTTCTTTATAAAGATTTCAAGAGAATGAATGGAGTGGATTGAGTTTCATGTAACAGTGTTTGCCCAAAGCAGGTGAGATTCTGAGCAATCTTTGATCCAAGTGGCATTGATATACCAAAACCGCAACAGCCAGGGCACATCTTAAACATGCAAAAATAAGCAATTTACCAGGGGAGGTAAAATTTCCAGGTGGTAAAATTCCCTTTCTTTTCTGTGTATGTCTGAGGAGAATAATGCTTTGTCTTAAAAAAGAGATGTCATGAAACAAAAACGCATATGCAGGTCTTCTGATTTTTTAAAACTTATTCTCATAGTGGATTTTTTTTATTTTGGGTTTTTTTTTTACCTTTTAGGATATTTTTTAACTATTATTTTAAAATAATTAGTTTAAGCTTAAAGTTCCAAGAAGAGTAAAACAATAACATATAAAATCTTTACCTAGTTTATATATTGTATTTGGTCTCATTTGCTTTATTATTTGCTTTTATATAATGCTCTTTTAAAAAAGATTTATTTTAAAAAAATAAAAAATATTTTATTTATTAATTTATTTTTTATTATTATTTGCCCCAGGGATACAGGTCTGTGAATCATCAGGCTTACACCTTTCACAGCACTCACCATAGTACAAACCCTCCCCAATGTCCATAAAAGATTTATTTTAGAAAGAGAGAGAGAGAGAGCAAGCAAGGGGAGGAGTAGAAAGAGAGAGAGAGAAACCTGAAGCTGACTCCCTGCTGAGCATGGAGCCCAATATGGGGCTAGATCCCAGGACCCTGAGATCATGACCTGACCCTAAATCAAGAGTGGGCTGCCTAACCAACTGAGTGACCCAGGTGCTCCTACATGTTCTTTATATAATTTTTTTTCTAAAACGCATCAGTATAAGTTGCATATATGAGAGCCCTTTACTCTTAAATACTTCAATGTGTATTTCCTAAGAATATAAAAATATTCTCTTACAAAACCACAATTACCAACTTCAGTAAATTTAACATTGATACAATATTCTATTTTTCTACCACCTGTATTTCAATTTTGTCAAGTGACCCAGTAAACATCCTTTATGGCATATTTTTCCTTCCAGTTCAAGATCCAGATCATGTATTGTGCTTGGTTGTCAAGTCTCCAGTGGTGTGCTGGTAAATGTTTAACAACCAGTGCTCCAGTGGATAACTATCCCCATTTGTAACATCTGTAACATGATGTAAATATTCTCACCATAACCAATGTCAAGCTACCAAAATGAAATCACTGAATGTGCAAATGGAAAGAGATGTATAAATCTGGCTTTTGCACACCTGAGTGTGTACACAGCTGAGTACATGTCTCTTTTAATCTGATTTAATCTGGGAATGTTCTTAAGTCTATCTTTTAGACAATGACATTTTTTAAGAATATGGTCCCTTTAAAAAATTATATTCCTCATTTGGGATCTAATATTCCCTATTCATATTCAGTTTATGCATTTCCACTTAGAATATCACATGCAATGTGTTTTTTTTTCAGGGTATCAAACCTGGAGGGCATACAATGTCCATATGCTCCACATTTACGATGTTGTTTATGATCACTGTGTCAAGGAATTAACTGATTGCTCTACTACACACTTAATATTTTGCTCCTTATCTAAAGAGGAGATACATTAGGACCTTGCTAAGCTCTTTCTCCCTGTTAAATTTTTCCTATCACTTTTCTGCTTAAATATTTAAATAGCAATACCTTAGACCTCAAAAATGTTTATCATAATTGTTATTTAAAGAATAAAACTGACAACTTTCTACTCTGAAGAGAAATTTATGGATATAGATTAATATCCTACTGGGTATCAGAACTGAAAAATGGCAAAACTCTGGGCAATAAATTTTCAGAATGTTCATGTTTTTTTTTTAAATACTAAGCTATGGTAGTATTTTTAAAGTGGTGTCAATAACACTTACCTTGCAGGCTTATTAGCAAAATTACAGATATATCATGTCCCCAGTAAAGTATCTGCCATATTATAAGACTCAGTAAATGGTAACTAATGAAAATATATGCTGAAGATGGTTTATTTTCTTTCAGAGTTGAAAAAACCCATTAAAAACTTTTGAGAGAAGATAATGGTTTGGGAAAAAATAGATCATTAATTTCATGAAATAAGGACGAAAGATTCTGTATATAGGGAGAACTTGGCCCATAAACGGGGGTGTGATATTTAGGATCCCTGGTTAACCAGTGATCCAACACATTTTAATTGTTCTTGAGAAGCACTGGGAGCTGCAGGACAAATCTTAACAACTCTGCAAAAGTCCAAAATATCTTGGAAGAGGAGATCAAACATAAGCAGTAAGTTCCATGGAACAAAATAGGGAGCACTGAAGATGAAATCAATAAAAGAACAACTGGACTTCACCTGAACTTAAAACTGCTAGTCATCAAAAGACATCATTAAAAAAATGAAAAGCCAAACCAAGGATTGCAAGAAAATATCTACAATGCATTTTTTCTGACCAATGACTTGACTTTTGCATTAGTTTCCTATCGCTGCTTTAACAAATTACCACAAACTTGATGATTTAAAGCAACATAAATTTATTATCTCACAGCTCTAGGTTGGACGTCCAGGTGGGCTGGACTGTTCCCTCTGCCCTGGGTCTCCCATGGCCAAAATCAAGGTGTCAGCCATCCAGAACTCTTACTGAAGGCTCTCAGGGCGAATCCACTTCCAGACTCATTCAGGTTGTTGGCAGCATTTAGTTCCTTGAGACTTTTAAGCTGAAGTCCTCATTTCCTTGCTGGCTGTCACCCAGGAGCCCCTTTTAGCTCCTTAAGACTGCCTATTTCTTTGTCACATCTCTCTTTTTTTTTTTTTTTTTTTGACAGAGAGAGAGATCACAAGTAGACAGATAGGCAGGCAGAGAGAGAGAGGGGTAAGTAGGCCCTCTGCTGAGCGGAGAGCCCAATGTGGGGCTCAACCTCAGGACCCTGAGATCATGACCTGAGCCGAAGGCGGAGGCTTAACCCACTGAGCCACCCAGGCGCCCCTGTCCCTTCTATCTTTAAGTCAGCAATGGTGCATCAAATAATTCTCTTCTTTCCAATCTCTCTGACTTTTTTTTCTTCTTCATCATTTCTGCCTCCAGCCAGAGAAAGTTCTTGGTTGTATGGGCACATATAATGAGACTGGGCCCACCCAAATAATCTAAAGTAATCTCCTATTTTCAGATCCCTACCCTTAATTCTGTCTGCAAAATCCCTTTCACTATATAATGTAACATACACATAGAATCCAAGGATTGGGGCATGGACATTTCTGGGGAGCCACTCTTTCTATTATGAACTTATACCCAAAATATATAAGAATCATATGCTACTTAATAAAACAAATAATCCAGTTTTTTTAAAGGGGCAAAAGATTTAAATCTTTTTTTTAAGACTTTATTTATTTGACAGAGAGAGAGAGAGAGAGAGCACAAATAGGCAGAACAGCAGGCAGAGGGAGAGAGAGAAACAGGCTCTCCACTGAGCAGGGAGCCTGAAGTGGGACTCGATCCCAGGACTCTGGGATCATGATCCTAGCCGAAAGCAGCAGCTTAACCAACTGAGCCATCCAGGCACCCAAAAGATTTGAATCTTGATACAACGCTTGAATTAGCACATGGAATCATCAAAATCATTCACCATTAGGGAAATGTAAATTAAAAGTACATGAGATACTATTTTACACTTTACTTCATATCCACTATAATAATTAAAACAAAGTTGGTGAGAATGTTGAAAATTGGAATGCTGATACACTGATGGTGTCAGAATACAAAATAATATAATCATTTTGAAAAACAACGTGACAGTATTTTTGTTAAACTTACACTTGTTATATGATCTGGCAACTCCTCCCCTAGGTACTTATCCAGAAGAAAGGAAAGCATAAGTCTATAAAAAGACTTGTATTTCCATGTTCATAGAGATGTTACTGGTAATATCCAAAACCCAGAAACAATCCAAATGTTAATCAACAAGTGAAGGAACAAACTGTGGTGAACGCATACTAATCTACTTAGCCATAAAAAAGAACAAACTATTGATGCATGCAACAATATCACTGAATATGAAAAACACTATGTGCAGTCAAAGCAGTCAAACTGGTAAAAGGATTTATTATATGAGTTCACTTATATGAAGTCAAGAACAGAAAAAAATTCATCTTTAGTGAAAGAAATCAGATCAGAGTTGTCTCTGGAGGGTGGGGTTTGAAAACTGACTGGAAAGAATCAAGAAAGAACTCTCTGGTAGTGGAAATTCTCTAATATTAATTGGGATGACTGTTACATGTACATATACCTCTCTCTAGTACATAAAACAGTACAGTTAAGATCTGTGCATTTTACTCTAGGTAAAGTATATTTCAATAAAATCTTTTTAAAGAAAAGAATAACAGAGGAGAACCAAAAGCCATGTTGGAAGGTAAGCTTAATGTCAAGCATGTTAATTGTTGAAAATTATGTGTCCATGATAATTTTTTGTTGGCTTGATTTGTCAGGTTCTGAGAGAAGTGTGTAAAAATATCTCTTTATAATTGTAGTTTTGTCCATTTTTTTTCTGGTAGTTTCCAGTGGCTGTTTTTCCATCTCTCAGTTTTTTTGACCCGTTTCACTGTTTTGCTTTGTCTCTCATAAGATATATTACTAACTTGGTTGTTTTTTATTGTTGTTATATCCTTGTTTTAAATATTCAAGCTAATGACTTTTTTTATAGGAGAGCTTAATCTATTTCCATTTATTCTGCATCTTTAGTTCCTTCATTTGTCAAAAAGTAGATTTTAACCCCCCTCAAAATAATCAGAGGATATTAGATAATCCTTAACACAGTCTTTCCCTGGAATATTGCACACGATAAATTTTATTTCATTTATTTATTCAATCAATATTTATTATGCTTCCTTTAAATGTTAGACACTGGGTAGATAAGAATGAGAGAGTTAAGGTTCTATCTTCACAGAAATTCTTTTCTAACATGGAAAACTGAAAAATGAATGAATACACCTAAATCAATGCAAACAATATAAAGGGAAAATGTCAAGATTGAGACAGAAAAGTAGGTGGGAAAATCCTCAGGAATGTTCTGGGAAAAATAAAAATTGAGAGTTGAGTTTCCACATGAATAACTTACATATAAAAAAATGTATAAGCAAAATATGTGTATATATATGCATATATACACACATATATGTGTGTATATATACACATATATACACACGTATATGTGTGTATACATACATAAAAGCTGAGGTTAACATTAAAGAGAAGTTCTAAAACTCTAAAAGCACTTATAAAATTTCAGTCAAATACCTAAAGCGGTTATTCCTACACTGGGAGTGAAAGTTTATAAGGATGAGGAAGGTTTCTGAGCAGTTCAGTTAATTGGGTTTCCTGTCCCTACTGATATTAGCTCACAGGGAGACCCAGGAAATATTATTGTACGTGGAGAAAGCTCAAATGAGAAAGATCCAAGAGCCTCCTGTTTTCTAATTCCATGTAGGCTCACTTGAGCTGTGCTGCTCATGGTCAGCAATTACCTACAAATCAAGTGAACTACATTTCCAAGCACTGGATTAAGACAAGAAGTACACAGTTGTGTCCCATGTTAGTTACCTTTTCCCATATCAGTGTGCTACCAAAGATTAACATTCTACTTTGCTGATTTACCCTGTGGGAGATTAAAATCTGAAAGAGAAGAACATTTTAAAGATAATCTGCCCCAAACCCTCTCATTTTTCAGATGAAGTGACAGCCCTGAGAGGCAAAGCAACTTGTCCAGAGTCACACAACAAAAAAAATCAGGACCTTTCAGTAATCTTTCTACTCAATTCACTGGCAAATCAAAGAAACTACATAAGACTTCCATAAACCTACAATTTTAGTAGTTTATGTCAATCCCAGAGAACAAAACTCCTCCTTAATATTTATAAATCAGTCAACACAGCCGATAGCAGTGGATGTGAATGAACAAATACAATCCTGTTACCCAAGGCAAATTATACTCCTTAAAATGGTGACCAATAGGGCAAGCTTGTAAGTCATAATTTATTTTCCCATGAAACTCTAGTATAGTGGGAGCCTGATGCCAAATACTAGGTGCCAATAACCACAAATATGGTACTTATATGTTTTAAGCACAATGCACTCTAAGATGCATCTAAATTAATTAAACAAGGTTTTTAGTACATGAAGTTGTACATCATAATATATAATTATAATATGCTATATAAAGATAATTTTATTTTAATTTTATTTCAATTCATTTATTATTTTAATTTTATTTACTCTTTCCTTAATATATGGCTCTAATTTTACTGAAATAGATTCGAGGATAAAAGAGCATCCTTCGCACCAAAACCCACCCCCTCCCCACCCCCACCCTGGCAAAAAGCATCCTTCCCCTAATGCATCATAGTGAAAGTGGAGTCTCCAAGAATTTTTTACAGCAGATTTCTTAGGGAAAAAACTGGTCCTACTCCATGAGTTTGGAGGCATTAATCAAGGAATGTCTTTCCTGCTATCCCCTTTGTTTTGGTTGCATATAATTTGTGGTTAGACATGTTTAAAGTCCCTGTGCTCACTGGGGCCACCATTTCATCAGCATTAGAATGTTTTTCTTCTTTTAATGGTTTCATCTTGGAATTAAATTGTCATGCTTCGTAAGGCATACCTTGCTCTAAAATGTACTCTGTGCAAAGAACTTAGTATCCTTTATTACTTCTTAGTAGCGCAAAGCCCCCAAAATTTCATTTAATCAGTGATCACATTCCAAGAAAAGTAAATGCGTTTTATCATGAATCTTTTTTTTTAAGATTTTATTTATTTATTTGACACAGAGAGAGAGATCACAAGTAGGCAGAGAGGCAGGCAGAGAGAGAGGAGGAAGCAGGCTCCCTGCTGAGCAGAGAGCCAAATGCGGGCCTAGATCCCAGGACGCTGAGATCATGACCTGAGCCGAAAGCTTAGGCTTTAACCCACTGAGCCACCCAGGTGCTCTATCATGAATCTCTTAATGCAAATCATTTCTCATCTGGTCTACAACCTAAAAAGAGAATATGTATACATGTATGTGTGCGTGTCCTTAAGATTCAGTAGCAGTGATTTTCACATGAAGATGCTAGCAAAAGTATCTCCAAGGACACTGCGATTGCTTGATAAGACAAATTAGTTGATAAATGTCAATACTTAAAGGAGACAGGTAATGGCATTTAATAAAAGCTGTAAACATTTCTGAACATTATTTACTTAATCTTTAAAAGGCAGAATTTCTCTTGGAACACTGAAAAAATAAAATTAAATTAATTTAAAAAATAAAAATAAATAAAAGGTAGAATTTCTAATATTGTCTAATAGCAAACTTATGTCTCATTTAAAATTTAATACAGCATAGAACATATTTTTAAGACTACTATGAGTTTCTAATCATTTATTTACTTGATCAAATAACTGTATGTATTTCTGAGATGTAAGCAAAGCCTTCAATATTTTAAGATGTATTAAAATGTTTGAAAGTTGGGGAAAAAAAACAGAAGTCATATAAAACATGCTTAGGAAAGATCAGAGGAAAAGTCATGTGGATTATAAGACTGGAATTAACCATTGAATATGATTAAAAAAAAACTTCTGAAGACAACAGATGGAACTAAAAATAAGACTGCCATAGGAATTAAACAATAAAAGTACCAGAGATGAATAACCAACAGGTAGGAGTGAATATGGAAGAAGAGAATATGAGCAATGGTACAATTCTGAGTGTTGCAAGGCAAGACAATTCAAAATATAAATACACTAGATGCTGCCATAATGTACAGCTTTCATCTGACCTACTGCCAAACCCTGTATTTATAAAAGCAGCTTATAAGAATAAGATTTATAAGAGAGGCCATTGTGAATATAATTGAAAGTATAACCCAGCAAGGCATTGCCATCAGCAGCTCTCGGCCCCTGAATCCAGGCATGGCCATCTATACGCTGTTTTCTCAAAAAGATATTGTACACACTAGGTGTTGAGTACCCAAAGGGGGAAATTACACAGCACCGTTATCAAGTGAATATATCCTAAAAGTTAACCTTTTAGTAACAACTACTAAAATAATAATAATAATGAATCATAACCATCACTATATCATTGTTTATTTATTGGCCTTTTGCAATGACTATGATATGGAGCCATACAGTTAATAAGGCAAATCTTATAGGGTTACTGGGGGGTGGGACGGTAGGGATAGGGTGGCTGGGTTATGGACATTGGGGAGGGTTTGTGCTATGGTGAGTACTGTGAAAGGTGTAAGCTTGATGACTCACAGACCTGTACCCCTGGGGCAAATAATAATAAAATTCTTTTTTAAAATAAAAAAAAATCTTATAGCTACTATGATTAAATTTAAATAATCAAGGAAGTGCTATCCTTCAACTTAGCACATTGGAATTATATAAAATATAAAATCAGTAATAAAGTGTTAGGGCTAGGTAATAATTACATGTTATATAATATTAAATAAAATATATAGTATTGTTATAATTAATTATAATATTAATTATCTTCCTATTTATTCTAAATCCTTCGGAGATTGTATCTGTTATAATCACCAAAACAACTCTAAAATATAGTAACTACCACCTTGGGACTGTATAAAATGAATTAAATATAGCAGCAATAAATTATTATTATCGTTTGGGTCATTGATTTTACTATATAATTTGTGCCCGTTTTATGCAAGATCCTAGAGACTTTAGAAACACTATCTTAGTTATCAATACAACCCTGCACAATAGTAATTGTCATCCATATCTTACAGTTGAAAAAATTGAGACTCAGAAAAATAAATCAACTTACCCAAAAACAAATCACTTACAGATGATGGAACTAAAATTTTTCTTATTGTTTGATACAACCACTTTAACTAATTTCAGTGATACTATCTCTGATTCGCTAAGTTTCTGTATTTCCTAAACCAGGTGCAGAATAAAATTACTCTGTAATTGTCAAACCCCCCCTTTGGGCCTCTCTTCTTCCTAGCCCACATTCACTCTGCAATGAGTGCCATGGTGATCTCTCTAGCATCTATTCCATGCCTCCCTTTGTGTGAATGTGGTTCTAGAGACACAGACTGTAGGTGAAGAAGATATCACTCTATTACTCTGACCACAGGATTGATCTGGGGTAGGTGTGTGACTTAAGTCAAACTGGGAACTCCCTGAGGATTCTGGAACAGTGACTATGCTCTGGCTGATAAAGGTGTGGATGTAACACACAATAGCTCTTTTGGTACCATGAATACAAAAACAACCCACAAAAGAGGGCTGAAATGAGAGACTCATTAAAAAGAGGAGATTGAACTCTTAAACAACAAACCAAAAACAAACCAGGCCTGAAGATTATAAACTTTAAGATGTAAAAACCAGGGTGCCTGGGTGGCTCAGAGGGTTAAAGCCTCTGCTTTCGGCTCAGGTTATGATCTCAGCGTCCCGGGATCGAGGCCCGCATCTGGCTCTCTGCTCAGCAGGGAGCCTGCTTCCTCCTCTCCCTGCCTCTCTGCCTACTTGTGATCTCTCTCTCTGTGTCAAATAAATAAATAAAATCTTTAAAAAAAAAAGATGTAAAAACCAATACAACCCCATATTGTTAAAGACAGTTTGGGTTGGCTCTTCTCTTAATTATAACCAAAAGCATCTTGATAAACTCTGATCTTTTTTTCAGCACATCACTATCCACTTCCTTCTCTGTTATAAAGATGAGCTTAAACCACATTCCTAATGTCCCCCAGAAATATGTCATACTAAAGCTGTGGTCTCAGGAAGGAAGGGCTGTGCAATATGACAATCTGGCATGTGTCATTCAAGCTGCAGGAAGTTATATGTCCTAAAAGCAATACTGATTGAAACTCAAATAGAAGTTTCAGCTGCCAGGAGTCCAGTGACTCTAACTCAAGGATCACCAGCACTAGTTCACTTCCTTGAATATCTTTCAAAAAGTTCTTACTGGGAGGAGCGGCAAGATGGCGGAGGAGTAGGAGACCGATTATCATCAGGTCCCAGGAA
>LNAC01001002.1:399905-427257 GCA_002007465.1 Ailurus styani | reverse complement strand
TCTCTTCCTCTTCTGGGATCCCAATTATTCTAATATTGCTTTGTCTTATGGTATCACTTATCTCTTGAATTCTCTCATCATGGTCCAGTAGTTGTTTGTCTCTCTTTTCATCCTCTTCTTTGTTCTCTGACATTTTGTCTTCTAAATCACTAATCCTGTCTTCTGCCTCATTTATCCTAGCAGTAAGAGCCTCCATTTTTAATTGCACCTCATTACTAGCTTTTTTTATTTCAGCTTGGTTAGATTTTAGTTCTTTTATTTCTCCAAAAGTATTTTTATTTCTCTAGAGAAGCCTTCTCTATTATCTTCCATGTTTTTTTTCAGCCCAGCCAGCACCTTAAGAACTGTCATTCTGAACTCTAGTTCTGTCATATTACTAATATCCACATTGATTATGTCCCTAGCCATCATTACTGCCTCTTGTTCTTTTTTTTTGTGTGTGTGTGTGTGTGTTGATTTTTTTCTGCCTTGTCATTTTATGCAGATAAGAATAGATGGATTAGAGAACAAAATACTAAAGGGTAGCAATGACCCCAGAGAAATATACACTAACTTACACAGAAGAGACCTGGAACTGGGGAGAAAAGAAAGAAGGAAAAAAAACAAAAAACAAAAAAAAATCATACAAACAAAAACAAAACCAAACAAAAATGAATAAAACAAAATCCTATATCTAGATTATCTATTTCTGTTTCTATATCTATGTCTGTCTCTGACTCTCTCTATCTCTATCTCTATCTCTATCTGTAGCTATTAGATTGGTGAATTGAACAGACCTTATATGTATACAAAAAATAAGGTTAAATACAATCAAGGGATAAAATATGTTTATAAGAATGAAAATTTAAAAAGGGATTAAAATGTTGATAAGATATAATAGTTAAAAACGTTAAAATAGGAAAAGGAAAAACTTTAAAATAAAAAAGTAAGAAAAAAATTCAAAGAATTTAACTTTGAATGACTAAAGAATCATGGGGGAAAAGCCATTAATTTTCTGTGTTGCTTTCCCCTAGCTCTGGAGTTCCACAATTCTCAGCAATCTCAAACTTGACTTTGGCTGGATGTTTTTTTCCGGTCTTCTGGGGGAGGGGCCTGTTGCTGTGATTCTCAATTGTCTCTGCCAGAGGCGGATTCACATCGCCTTTGCCAGAGGTCAGGCTAAGTAATCAGCTCGGGTTCACTCTCAGGAGCTTTTGTTCCCTGAACGCTTTCCATACCACGTTGGAGGATGGCACTGAAAATGGTGGCTCCCAATCTCTGACCTGGTGGAGCCAAGAGCTTGGGGCCTCAGTCCTCAGTGCGCCTCAGAGAAAAGCAATCCCTCCCGTCTCCTGGTATCAGGCCACTCTCCAAGCTCACCCTGCCTGTGACCAAGCATCTCTCTCTGGCATGGCCCAATTTAGAATCTCCGAACCCAGCAGATTCCTGCAGCCACTCATGCTCCACCCCTCCTGGAGGAGGAAGGAGGGGGTCTCTCTGGGTCTGCCACCCGTGGTGTCCCTGCTCATAGAGCAGTGGCCTGACTGTGCTTCAGATCACGGCTCAAGGTAACCCCGAGTTGAGAGACCCCTTCTCATCTTGGCTCCATCTCTCCCGCTGGCTTCTCTCTGATACCTGGGAGCTTGGTCATGCTCAGACACCCCTGGTCTTTTTGTGTCCCTGTGGGTCCTGAGACCACACTGTCCTCACAAGGACTTCACCCCCCGCTTGGCTTCTGGAGCAACATCCCTCAGTGGAGCCGACTTCTAACAGTTCCGAGTCTGTGCTCCGCTGCTCGCTCACTTGACAGGAGCCACCCTCTCCCTGGGTCTAGATTCCTGTCACTTCTGATTCACTTCTGCGCACGTCCTACCTTCCAGAAAGTGGTCAATTTTGTGTTCCTAGAATCGCTGCTCTTCTTCTCTTTGATCTCCTGTAGAATTTGTAGGTTTTCAGAATAGTTTGATAGCTGTCTGGGGGAATTTCTGGGTCCTGATGGTAATCGGTCTCCTATTCCTCCGCCATCTTGCCGCTTCTCACCTTGTATTTTTTTAAGATTTTTTTTAAACATCTTAATTTAATTTTATTTTTTTCAGTTTAAAAGACACTATGTTTAAAAAATGAAAGACAGTTCATGCTGGGAGAAAATATTTACAATACATATCATCTCAAAAAGAACTTATACCAAGGATGTATAAAATGTTCTTACAACTGCATAATAACAAGACAAATAACACCATAAAAAATAGGCAAAAGTTCTGAACATTCAAAGACACAGGAATGCCAAACAGACTCATAAATATATGCTCAACAGCATTAATTATTAAGGAAGTTCAATATAAACCACAATGTGATAACACTATACATTCAGTAGAAACGTTAAAATTAAAAGGCTGAAAATTTCAAGTGTTGACCTGAGTGTGGAGTAACTGGAACTCTCATATGCTGGTGGGGGAATATAAAATGGTACAATTAATTTGGAAATCAGTTTGGCAATTTCCTTTGAGTTAATCATAGACTGATAATATGACCCAAAACTTGGTTCCAAATATTTACTGAAAATAAATGGAAACATATGTCTACTCAGTGACTTTTATGTGAATGTTCATAGCAGCTTTATTCATAATAGCTCTAAACTGGAAATAAGCTTAATTTAATGCATTAATGGGTAAATGGATAAACAAACTTTTTGTGTATCTATACTGTGGAATTCTGCTTAATAAATACAAAGAACCATTGTTAAAAGTAGAAACATGGATGAATCTCAAAAACATTATGGTGTGTAAGAGAATTCACAAAAATTTGTATGTACTATATGATCAATTCCATTTATATCAACTGTAAGAAGGAAACCTAATCTGGAGTTACAGAAAGCAGATCAGTAGTTACCTGGGGCCAAGGAGTGGGTAGAAACTGATTGGGAAGGGGCTCAATGACCTAGGGGTCTGGGGATTCTCTTTATCTTGATGGGGTTTGTAGTTACATGCCTGTGTATATTTGTCAAAATTCAAGCTATGTGCTTAAATTGTATGTAAATTATGCTTCAATAAAACTTATTAAAAAAATAATACAGGGCCCCTGGGTGGCTCAGTGGGTTAAGCCTCTGCCTTCAGTTCAGGTCATGATCTCAGGGTCCTGGGATCAAGTCCCGCATCGGGCTCTCTGCTCAGCAGGGAGCCTGCTTACCACTCTCTCTCTGCCTGCCTCTCTGCCTTTTTGTGATCTCTCTCTGTCCAATAAATAAATAAAATCTTAAAAAAATGATGCAGAACTAAAGTACTAGTGAACAATAAATGTAAGAAATAGAGGGTTTGACTAGATTTAAAATATTCTAAAATTCAATAATTTTTCTCGAGTAGAATTGGAGATACTGATTAACTTTAGACTTCAAGTATGATGAGACAATAAAAAAATTTTAATGATAATCACTAAAATAATAGAAATAGAGGGTGTACCTTTTCAAAAACTTACAGGTGAGTGGATAGGAGTGTGGAGGTGAAATGGGGATGAAATAAAAGCAAAGCACAAAATCAATTCCATAAAACAGGGGAAGAAAAAGATACAAAACAAGAAAATGAAGCAAAACTAAAGATAGCATAAATCCACCCATATATAATAAATACATAAAGACAAACTCCTTATTTTAAAGACAAAGATTTCATACAAGAATTTAGAAAATCTAGATCTTTTGTCTGTGGCTGTTTAGACACTCGAAAGTTCTTTCTACAATATGTCTAGATTTTGAATAAAATATATTTTGTAATGTATTTCTGGACTCATATGAAGGAAAGGAATTTTCAAGTGTCAACAATAAATACTGATGTCTATGAAATAATAAGTGGATGGAAAGTGGCACACCCAGAGGCAAATGATGAGTAAATGGGCATGCCTTTGTTGCTAGGGGCAAAACACCTCAGTCTTCTCAGAGCCTGAGACTCATTCCATCAAGGCTAGACCATTTAAGACGTTAACATCAGCCTAAGCCAGTTGCACCCTCTGGCTTTCACCTGAAACAGATACAAATCATAGGGGGAGAAAACTTCAATTTAGGCCTCCTGAAATTAGAATCATGAGTAATCTTTTGGTCAAATCTAATAAACATGAACATATACACATACATACAGAGAGAGAGAAGAGGATCCACTTTGACAGTTCACTAAAACAACACAGACCCATTTTAAGTATCCTCCTTCCTCCCTACTCTCACTGTGGTGAGGACTTCAGTTTCTCGAAATGTCAGATAAAGAACAAAAATAACTATGAAATGATTAAGTAAATAGAAGACACCATTTTAAAGTAATGAACAACTCTTTCTGATGGTCTCAAATGAGACCATCAGAAAGGACCTACAGGTATAAAAAATTACTTTAGATACTACAAAAAATGTACCTGAGGATGAAGTATTCTTGAGTTGACAGAGTTGTCCCATATACAGATTTCATGTTTTCTTTATTGAAGTACTTAGACATTCACCAGGTAGAATTTTAGATATGAAATAATTAACATTTCTCTGACCGGCTGCAAATGTCTATGTCCTTCCACCTTTGGAGACCTTCATTGAAATGTGAATGGATTATCTGTTAGGGGAAAATCTCTCAGTCATTAGGTTTGGTGTCAGGGGGAGAAAGAAGAGTCTAGTGTGTGAGGTACTTTTTGGAGACAAGTCATTGTCACTCAGCTTCTGTCACAAAGTTACTTGTATACACGTTGAATTTCCCTAAAATTTTGCTCCATTATCTTCTTACCCATTAATATTTGGTTGCCCTCACCTGTCTAGTAGCTTCTAAAGTTGGTCCTGATGAACAAACTCCTGGCTCTCCTCACCTTATTAAACCTCTCTGCAGCATTTTCTCCTGTGGACTACACCATCCTTCTTAAAGCACCTTTTTCCTTGGGCACCTGGGTGATTGAGCATGGGACTCTTGATTTCGGCTTGGGTAATGGAATCAAGCCCTGCATCATGCTCTGCACTGGGTGTGGAGCCTTCTTGGGATTCTCTCTCTCTTGCTATCCTTCTGCCTCTGACCCCCACACACCCTTGGTTGCACTCCTTCTGCCTCTGACCCCCACACACCCTTGGTTGCACTCTCTCTCCCTCTCTCTCTCTGTTTGTCTCTCAAAAAACAAAAACAAACAAAATAAAACACAACTCACTTTTCCTTTTACTTTGGGTTTCATGGCACCTGTTTGTCTTGCATTTCTTGCCCTTCTGCCTTTGCTTTCATTTCCTCCTCTTCTGTGTTGTAAATGATCCATTTTATGCATTTGATTTGGTTTTACATTGGTTCTCTACTATTCTGGATTTACATTTTTACCTAGATGATTTTATCTCTGGTTTTCCAACAGCTTCCCCACCTAATTTACAAATATATCATATCTATGCCAAAATTTAACATATCTTTTTGCATCCTGGAGAAAAATATACTCTCCATTTGTTTAAGTCTTTCATAATTCCCTCCAACTACCTCCTTTTATCCTGTTATGTACTCTTCTATAACTTCATCTCCCAGCTCTTTCACTTCAGCCTCTCTCTCTCTTTCTCACACACACAAAGCATTATAGTTTGTGACTATATATATATATATACACACATATATATACACACACACAATTACATATGTGTGTATATATACAATTATGTATATAATTATATATACATATATATAATATATGATTATATATACATTATAATATATAATTATATATACATTATACATATACATACAATATACAATTATATATAGAAAATTATCTATATATATTTCAATTATGTATTATAGAATTGAAAAAAAAACTGAAAAACTAAATTTTCCAGGCTTCTCTTCCACAAGTCTTTTAACTATTTTCTCACACTTTCCAAAATTATTCACCATTCAACAGAAATACATGTTAAAAGAGCTCTGAATGAAAATTTTTCTGAAAATCATTACAAGCAATGGAAAATAAGGAGTTACAACCCAAAATATCTTGCAACTATAACTACAGAGCTCACTGCAGTGATTACTATAATGTGCAGTGTGGCAGAGTTACAGTTGCCATGGAAACCATAAATTTGATTTTCTGGGGTTTTGTGTGTACACAATCTCAACTATAATACTGCCTTCACATATTGTCTTTTTCATCTGTTATACATGTACTTGGGTCCAAAGTAGGTCACCCAAACTAAAGACAGAAATGTGGGTCGCTTTCTTCAAAGATCTCTGTAATATATCAGCAGTATCAGAGTTAATTCGAAAAGTTCATGTATAAAAAATGAGTTTTGATCTGACTTCAAACATAATAGATTGATGTCTTCCAACCCAGCTTACACCATTCCCTATTTTCAGCTTTTGATCTATTCACTTTTAAAATGTTTGTGTGAGTTGGTGCTATTTGTGTGGATAACAGGTGATGTAGTCTTATCAATGTGTTGTTGATTATCTTTTGTTTTCTTATAATTCCTTTATGTGCTATTTCTGAGTAGATTATCTTTTGGCTTCAGTCTTTTAATAGAATGAAGCTCATCTTATCACCGAAACGGAATGTCTTAACTAATACCCATGATACAGTGTTCTTTTCTATTTATATGAGCTCTTTGGAACACCGGGAACTCATATCACTATGACTTTAATGAAGAGAAAGTTTGAACTGCTGTGGATATAAAGTCCTGTTAGAATCTAGACTTAGCTTTTACTTCCTGGTACAGGTCTGCCTTGACATAGTAGGAAACGTTAGCTTTCTCATTAACTACAGAAGCACACAGAATGTTCCAAATTTATTTGGCTACAATGAATCAGAGGATTGTTTTCATCTCTTTTTCCCTTGAGAGAGGTCAACAAGAATTTCCCATACCAGTGCTTTGTCATGACTAACAGCAGCAGCTTGTGTTATTTAGCTGTTGTTTCCACATCTTTTATGATGGGTAAGGAATGCTCAAAATTGTTGACTGAATAAACTCAGACACTATACTGTTTACCTTGGAGACTTTACATTGTCACAGTTCTCTCATTTCTTTAATGTGGGTAGACAAATTCTAAATTCTACCACTTTCGACTGAGCTCTGTAGTTGTTGATTAAAACTGCTTCACTGAAAGCATTTTTAAAATAATTGTTGGAATAAAAACCTAGAAAAGAATATGATAGTTATATTGATGCTGGTTTCAATAAAATGTATTGTGGTATATTGCACTAGCTATGAGTAAATTAAAACTTCAAAGACATGATGGCATGTCTTAGCAAACTCAGTCATTTGTAATGATGAGGTGGTGACTCATCACAAACTAGTCAAAGACAAAGGCAACATTCCTTGCATCAACATGTCTACAGGCAGATTGGATGGTGTCAGTTGTTTCCTGCATTTGTGTAATTCACTTGAATAATTTTCAGAAGCCTAAACACTGAATTACTCAGTGTAAGACAAAGGACTGAGGAAAGAAGACAGGATAAATTTAAAAAAAATACATTACTGTATCAATTAACTAGATAATTCAGGAAACATTTATTGATAAGCTTTTAGAGAACTGGATACCACATGAGTAGCGAGTATCCCCAATGATTAATTTGGGGTATGTCTCTGGTGAAATCCTAACTTGTAGAGAGATGTGAGGATTGGCTTTGATAAATGACCTTGGTTCAATTCATACTAAATGGAAGCAGAACATTGCATGAAAGAAAAACCTACATGTTGGATGGGATTCAGTCCAATGAAATGCATAGAAATCTTGAATAAAATATAATAACAATAACAAAAAAACCCTATGTATCAACTGCTCATTAGATTCTCACAAATATCTGTGATGAAAGTAACAGTGAAATAGCACTACATTCCTATTCGAATAGCTAAAATTGAAAAAGTTAAAAATACCAATTACTAGAGAGGATGTGGAGCAACAGGAATTATTTTATTGTTGGTAGGAATGCAATACGATACACTCTTTTTGGAAGACAGTTTCTTATAATGCTAAACCATGTATAACCATATGATCCAACAATTATGCTCCAAGGTATTTATCCAATTGATTTGTAAACTGTTGTCCACACAGAAATCTCTATGTAAATGTTTATAGCAGCCTAATCCACTTACCAAAAACTGGAAGTATCCTTCAAAAAGTGAATGGATAGAATCCATATAATAGGATATTATATAGCACTAAAAAGGAATGTGTTATCAATTCATACAGGAATGGAGGAATCTTAAATTCATACTGCTTTAAAGAAACTACTGTATGTTTCCAATACATGATGTTCCAGAAAAACCCTTACCTTGTAGAGATTGAAAATAGACCAGTGATTATCAAGGCCTTCAGAATAGTCAGATAGATGAAATAAGGAGGATTTTCTTCATAATTTTTTCTATTTCTTTAAATAAATAAGTAACTTTTTATTTTAATTAAGATCATTTTGAGTTATAGGAAAATTGCAACTATAATATAGAGGATTCCTATATACCCACATGCAATTTCTCCTATTTTAAACATCTTACTTTGGTATTTATAACAAGTAATGATCTAATATATATTGAGATACTAGCTGAAGTCCACTGTTAACTACAATTCTATACAGTGTTTTTATGTTCATCAGTGTTAAAAAAAAGAGAGAGAAAGGGAAGGAAAGAAGGAAGGAAAGGAAGGAAGGAAGGAAGGAAGATGTTTCTGGGAGTCAGAAACAAAGAAAGAACTAGAGTTAGTAAATAATGTTAAGTGGGAACTGACCTCATGGTGGCCATTGGTGTTCAGACCTCAGAGTTTGAATTCAGTGCCCACGTGAGGAGATCAGATGTGGCTTTGATTGTATAAGGCAGACAGCAAGAACCCAGACTTCTGCAGAAAGCCCAGACATATGAAAAACTTACCTGTTTGTAAAGGGGAAATAAGAAAAACACAGGCTACCAGTCAAGGGAAACTAGAGAGAACGTGTTCCTGGCCTGGGGGAAATTCTCATTGACTTCAAATTTCCCCTGAGTACTAAATAACATATCACCCTGATAGGGATCCTGAGTTGTCCCAAAGTTTCCAAATTTTATTTCCCATCCATGAGTTATTGCTCATTTGATAGTTTGGGGATTAGAAAAAGTAACGCAAAAATTTTCTTGTTCTAAGACTGATGGTGTAAGCCTGGCCCCAGAGGCCTTTCATACCTGGTTAACATCTGTTAACTAAGAGAGGACCAAATGTCAAGACAGGGACAGGAAAGCCAGAGAAACAGCAAGAGCACAGAAAACTCTGCTGACCTCTGCAGGCTGGGTTAGGGGCCTCCTCTCTGCCATCACAGTTTCCCTTGTAACAATGGTAAAGGCTAAATGATGCTCTTACGTAACTGAATTATCCACAGGCATGTCCACTCACTGATGGCAAGGCCAGATCATCCCATGGCCGCTGGTCATCTCTTGCACATAGTGTGGACTACTACTACTACTGTGAAGGGAGAGCCTTCATCACTTGGAATAACTCCCTGGTGGGGACAGGATAAAGATTCATGTTGGCTTCCCAGCTATCTCCTCAGTCTCACAAAGAATGTTATTTTGTGCCTCAGTGTCCAATCTTTGTCCAAATGATTAAACCTGTCTAAAGTCATGTTTTTCTGGATATCTTGCTGTCACCTCAAATAAGCACAGATGAGAAAGAGTACATTCTTCTTTTGCCTCTAAACGCTATAGTCTTATATTCTTGGTAATTTTTAACATTACCAAACAGGATGGTGTGGGGCTGCCAAGGTGGAGTGTCCTTTTCAAGCCCACTCCCTTCTGGACCCCACCCTCTGACTGATCCTTACTGGCCAACACTATTCTCAGACTAACCACTAACCAGACCTACCCAAGTTGTGTGCTGTTCTGGTTGGGGCCATGCACTTTATAAGCTGTATGTTTGGAAGGTGAAAAATCTGATTTTAAAATTTGATAGAATTTGAGCATAGGAAGTGGCTTTAGGGCTGTCTACATCTGACGTCCCTAAAGTCAAGTAGAAGGACATTTTTAAAATCCTTGTTTAGGGCGCCTGGGTGGCTCAGTGGGTTAAAGCCTCTGCCTTCGGCTCAGGTCATGATCCCAGGGTCCTGGGATCGAGGCCCGCATCAGGCTCTCTGCTCGGCAGGGAGCCTGCTTCCTCCTCTCTCCTCTCTCTCTGCCTACTTGTAATCCCTCTCTCTGTGTCAAATAAATAAATAAAATCTTTTAAAAAAATAAAATAAAAAAATAAAAATAAATAAAATCCTTGTTTAGCTGCTCTTTCAGGTTATTATCCAGTAGTGGTTTGCAGACAAGATAGAGCAATCAAAACTTAACCCAACTATCTCACTTTGTCCAAAAAGATACTAAGAGCCAGTGAAGCCATATTGTCAGCCCAAGGTTGTATAGTTACCAAGTTAAATAGTAGATTCTGCAAGAAAAGTCTAACTTTTTTTTAAGTCATCTTTTTTTTTAAAAGATTTTATTTATTTGTCAGAGAGAGAGAGTACAAGCAGGGGGAACAGAAGGCAGAGGAAGAAGCTGATTCCCTGTTGAGCAAGGAGCCCTGATGTGGGACTCAATCCCAGGACATTGGGATTTTGACCTGAGCTGAAGGCAGACACTTAACCAACTGAGACACCCAGGTGTCCCAAAGTCTAACTTTCTGATTCATTAAGGGTTAATTACTATAGGTTCAGTACTTTCCACTTTATAGGCTCCTTGCATTTAAATGTGTTTATTAAGAAGTTTACAATGGAATTCTTTCTGTTAGCTGATGTCTTGAGTGGCCTAGGAGAATGCTGGGAAGGAAAGACATTTCCAACACTGGTCCCTCCATGCTGCATCATTAGAGTATTATCATTACAGAACACCTCCCTGAGGCTTATCCAACCATGGACTTTGCCCTGGCATCAGCTTCAAGAAATCTGGAGAGAAGCGTCCCAGTGAAGCCCCTCTCCCTTGTCTGAGGCACAGCCCTCTAAGAACTGCCCTCATTTCTAAGGTCTGGATAGTGGCCTGCCACTTCACTTTAGATGATGGGAGTATTTGGCATCCTTGATATGTACACAGATTCTGGGTGCTTCAGAAAGACTTATTTTTAACATCTTCTTCATCCATAACCTGTGTGGTGCTTCACCCAGGGTGACTTAATACCAGGAAAAGTATAAGCTGGTGGGGAACGAGCCTGAGACTGGAGTCATTCCCATTCCTCGCTAGGCCTTGCACCTTCCAGAGAACGTCCCAGGTGCCAGCCTTTCTCCAGGACCACAAATCCAATAGTGTATTTGGTGTTTTTCTTCATGTCTTCCTCTTATGCCAATGTTTAAATTAAAGCCACTTTGACTTTTGGTCTCAGAATCATCTCCAGAAGTTTCCATCCTTAGTTCTCATTTCCTTGTCATTTACAAAGGGAGGGAAAATACTGGCCAAACCAAGAACTTGCCTCTGCCTTTACTTCAGAAAATGCAAGGAAGTCCCTTTACTGTCCCTCTGCTGTGATGCCCACATCATGTCCTGAGTTTCTAAAATCAATACTTAACAGAGGCCCCATGATCACTGAGCCCTTTTTCCTACTGCAGGTTTTCAGACTTCAGGGTAACAGGGAATCAATGGTAAAGCTTGTTTCATCAGCAGACTGCTAGGTTACACCCAGACCCACACGATCAAGCTCTTGCAATTAGATCAAGGCATTACATTTTATCAAATTCCCCAGGTGACCCCACTTAGGGCCTTTCTTGAGAAGCATCACTCTTTCTTGAGTACAAACATCCTCCTTCTTTTGAAATTTCCTTCAACTCTCTGTCAGTCCTGCACCTCACCCTCTATTCAAACTTCACCTCTGCAACTAATTATTCTCAACAACCAAAGAGTCAAAGAATAAGCTTTTAGGTGGCTCGGCTTTCCAAACTGGAATGCCTTATTAAATCATGCTTGCCACTTCCTTATCTAAGGGACATATTGTAAAGACTGCACTAATACTTATAAAACATTTGGAGTCTTGAATATGAAAAGCACATTATGAAATATTGATGACCTGTCTCACAAACCTTAACTGATTAGTCAAGATATTTCCTCTTTGGTGTTCTAAGAGATAAGTTTTCCTCACAATACTTATAAATGCAGATTAAATTCATAAGCAAAATTTGTGCAGCAATTCACTTTCATGTTTCCCAAGCACCTCACCAAAAAACAACAGGACTTGAAAATATCTGGATATGAAAGCTAACACAACTTTTTACACCAAGCAGGATCAGTCTCAAAGTCAACCTACAAAGAGATTAATAAGTTTCATTTTAAAATATTGCTTTGAAAAAAATAAAATAAAATATTTTTTTGTTCCAATAAATAGCAAATCTTTTCTTCTTCTCCTTCTTTCTCCTCCTCTTTTTTCTTCTTTCTTTGTTTTAAAGTCGGCCCATGCCCAATGTAGGGCTGGAACTCATGACTCTGAGATCAAAAGTCACATGAGCCAGACAGGAAATCCCAAATCTTTTCTCCTTATGCATAAAAAGTATCCTGAAGTGCCACTGTGTGGTAGAAAACAGTGCATTTTTCAGATAATTTAATTTGAAAGGAGGCAAAATATATTGTGCTAATGTTTCCAAAATGAACACTAATGCCATAGACTATAATGAAGTATTAAACAGTGAACATGGCATTATTCCATAATAAAACATTTGGAAACCCCAGGGTTAAGAACAGTGAAATGGTATGGCATTGTGAACCTCTAAGGGGGGGAGGCATATGTAGCATTGACTGCCCATGTTGCCTAGATTTAAAGTTGCTGGCCACCTAAATTTAGATTTCAGTGAATAGAAAATTTGATAGCAGAGAGTGGAAAGGAGAGAATTGAGAAATATATCTCCTCATGCCTGTGACTATCCACAGTGGCATGTGGCTACAGCCTACTCTATTCTTTTTCTGTAAAATGCATACTCAGTCACTAAAGGAGATCATAATAGTCATCAGATAAGGAATGGAATGTTTACATATGTTTTGAAATGCATTACAGCCTCTTTCCCAAATTTCTGTCCCCAAAGCACCTCTCTATAGAAATTCCTTGGTTAAAGGAATTTGGGGAAACACTGCTTGCAGTTCCTGATTACAACAGTTTTTATAACTTAACAAAAGGTGCTTTTTCCTCAAAATGCTTTATTGCCACCTGCCAGGGAAAATGCCATAATACCCATTGACTTCAGTGACCATATGGTGAGTGGTGCCCCAGAGATACTCAATGCAGCCTTTCAGAATTGCACATTGGGAAACTCCATGATTCATGCTGGAAACCCATAGTGGATATCCTTGGGTTTGAGAAACCTTTCCATCACAGACCCATTTCCATGTGCCTAGCCTCATTTCCCAAACCTACTCAATGAAGAATCTACTTTTCTGTATGTCACGTATGATGATTCTTGAAACGTTAATATTTTATTGGTTACCCTTTGGAGAACACCCTCATTTGGAGGTCAGCCCTCTGAGAATACCAACCACTAGAACAGCAATACCCTTGGGAGAATAACAGAGCCTTCAAACACCAAATACTGTTAGAATTAGCAGCAAGACAAAGATAACTCGTGATGTGACATACATGTTAATTTCACTAAGAAAGAAGGGATCTCATTGGCAGGAAGGGTATATAAAGATCTTTTTGAAGATTCACTTTGGGGAAGGCTGAGACAGGCAGCAGAAATCACGTGGGTAAGAATGAGAGATGCAAAAGAATAACCAGCTGGGGTGTGCAGAAGTGTCACAGGGAAAAGAACATGAAAAAGCACAACAAGGAGCAGAACTGATGAGCATAGACATGAAAGTGATTACAAGAGAAGAGGGTAAATTAAGCTGTTGGTAATAGCAGTGGCAAGACATTGCACTAGAGAAAGAGGGAACTCCCTATGGAAGGAAAACTATCTAACGTTAACTAACCAAAAGCAATCTACTATCACACCTCTACATGTTAGGAGCAAATAGTACTATATGCCTCTGTCACCCCCATGTGCATTATGGGCTATATTGGATGAACATGATGGTGACTAAGTTCCCACTTTCCCTGGGAATGTGGCAGTAATTGAAAGTTCTTCTTCTTTAATAACCTATGAAGGAGGAGTACTGCATTAGAATTTAGTCAATAAATTGACGTTCATCATCAAGGTTTTATGGCCATTAAAAGGTTAACTTTCTCCCTGTACACTATTCTACAGGATCATGTGTTTTTGGGGAATATCAATAAAAGTGCTTCAAATGAATGTTTCCATGTTCATAATGTCTCTATGTTTGTTATAGAAAAATTGATCTATATGGATGAGCAAATTTTCTGTTACCTTGCCTAAGAAGCACTGTTCTATCAATATATTGATGAACTTTTCAGCTCACCTTTCTAGTTACGTCTTAAGGCTAAACATTAAAATTGATTTTAATTCTTTGAACACTCAACAGTCCAGATTTGGGGCCAATAACCCATACATGTGCATAGTGATATGGAGAAGTTAGGCTAGGTTGACAATCTGCCACAGATAAGTCGCCATGGAGAATCACTTTCCCTGTGTCCTAGACCAAGAAAAGATTTATGTGTGAAATCTGAATATGTTCTGCCATGCCTGAAGGCAATAAGGAGAAAAGGACACCATGGATAAAGGGGATGTGATTTGCTTCTTGGGTCACTGGTCACAAGACAGAAAGCACTGTCTTTCCTTCCCATAAGGAATGACACTGAGATATTGCCTCATCCCTTACATGTAATCTTGTGGAACTGAAGTAAGGGAGCGATCCTGGTCTGGGGAACAGTCAGAGGCTGCAAACTCTTTTCTTGCTTCTGAATGTTAGATAGAGACAGGCCAGTGGCAGGTGAATAGAATAACAGGTGAGGAGTTTCAGTTTCCTGAAGTTAGCCTATGGAATATTGCACAGAAGTGCACATGAGAAAGCATGAATTAGCTACCTACTGGGGTTTCATGACTCCCCATATCCTCCAGCTAGCCCCATATTCACCATTTTCAGTTTCCTTTCAATTATTCCTGGGCTTTCCCCAGGAACTGATCTGGAAAGAAACTTCTAAGAATATGGGAAAAGTGGCTTAGCAATTTAGGTAGTCCCACTAGCTCAGAAATTACCTTTCCATGAAACCCTGGATAAAACACTTCTAACTTTTTGTATAAAAATAATATTTAATGTTTTTAATTTAAAATTATATTGTAAAATACATTTAATGAATTATAAATAGGTCATTTAATAAACAATTAAAGATCAAACAACCCCCCAAATTATAAAGATGAAAGTATAAATCATCCACAACTCCACTACTCATAAATAACCATCCTTATCAATAACACACGTTCATGTATTGCAATCAAGTGTTGTTTCACATTTATTGCTTTTTTACAGATTATGAAATTACTACAGCTTTGTGGAACATTTAGAGAAATCAGAAAAACAAAGAGAAAATAAAATCCCCATAACCCTACCACCCAGAGATAATTATTCTCAACAATTTGTTTATATTATTTTAGTCAGCTACTCATAAATACACACTCTATTTCTAAGTTTTACAAAATTAGAATTGTATTATCGACTTTTGTTATTAGTTATCTTTTACTTATCAAAATATAAGATGGTTTAGTCTTCTTTAAGAAATTTGGCTGTATCCAGGACTATAATTGATTTTATATTTTATTAATTTCATAAAATTCTCTTAATTTATTTCAGAGTATTAGAAAATATTTTCAATACTAGTGACTGTATAGTGATTTTCACTATTCTTTGCAATTTTTAATAATTCTATTCTTTCCTTTAGCATGTGTTGATACCTGCTATGCTAGGTAGCAGGTTTAGACACAGTCCAGGATGGGTATCATGAGGAGCTGACAGAGTGTCCATAACTGAGGAAGGGAGTGGGTGGGCTGAGTGACAAAGGAAACTTTAAAGTGGTTCCTGGGGAAAGAGGATTCCAACATCAATGGCTAAAACCAAATCCTCAACTAAAGAGACTAGGTAAAGACAATAATAATAAAAATGATAATAATAGTAATAATAATAGAAGTAGTAGTATAATTACTATTATAATTTTTTTTTTCCTACTCAATTTCTTCAGACCTATCTCTTGCCCTCTTGAAGCAGGAAAGGAGTCATCGAAGTCACCATAACAGGGGCCAACTTTTGCCTCTTATCTTCTCACAAGCCATCCAGGAGTAGACATAGCATGATCTGACAGGGGTTTTAAAAATTTTTGGCAGTACTGTGGCAAATGGTAGTAGAGAGTGTTAACTACAGGAGATGAATTAGGAGACTGCTAGGGTCTAGGCAAGAGGGGATGGGGAATCAGCTAGGCAGAGTAAATAGAAAAGAAGGAAGGATTGAGTGAATTTCAGATGTTGAATGAACAGAAACTGATGACTGACAAGATGTATATAAAATGTTATACAGGGCGCCTGGGTGGCTCAGTGGGTTAAAGCCTCTGCTTTCGGCTCAGGTCATGATCTCAGGGTCCTGGGATCGAGGCCCGCATCGGGCTCTCTGCTCAGCAGGGAGCCTGCTTCCCCCTCTCTCTCTGCCTGCCTCTCTGCCTCCTTGTGATCTCTCTCCCGCTGTGAAATAAATAAATAAAATCTTAAAAAAAAATGTTATACAAAGAAAAAGAACCAGATAGATGGTTGTATCATTTATCAAGATAAGAAGCAAAATGTTCTTATTTTGTGGGATATATGTGGTGAGATAATGGATTAAATTTCAGCCCCAAAGGTTGTGGAACCATAGATTTGATATAGGAGAGAGACGCCAGAGCTGGAGATCCAGCTTTAGGAGTCACTGGTATGTGGAAGGTATCTGAAGCCAGCAAATGGACAGCGAGGGAGTTAAAGAAAAGCACTGGTGGTGGGGAAGGGGTGGTGGTTTCTGGAGGTGATACCTAATAAGTTCCAGGAAGATCATGGAGACTTGGAGGAAAAGAATCAAAAAAGAATGATGTCAAAATCTAAAGAAAATCAGAGAGGAAGATTAGTGCTCCAAAGATTGAACATGCTCATGTGACTTGGCCTCAGAGAGGTCAATGGAGATATTTGTAAAAGTTGTTCTTACATGAGAAGAGACCAAATTCTACTGGTTTCTGGAATGAGTGGATGTTGGAGAATTGGAATCAGCAAACATATTGAACTCTTTCAAGAATTTTAGCTATTAAAAGAAGAAGAGAGCCAGGATCTCAGCAGAAAAAAGAGTTTGAATATGGTAGTATTTTTTAAGATGTGAGATATGCTAAAGACAAGAATACAGAGAGTTAAGACACACAAAACGGAATGGATAATTGATGGACCAAGCAAGGACTGAAAGGAGGTACAAGAAAGCAGTGATTTCCAGAGGATGGTAAGGCACTGTTATTCATCTTAGACAAGTGGAGGAAATCCTCCAAGATAGGGCAGAGAGTGGCAAGGAAGGTCATATAGATCTTTTTGAAAGTGAGAATATGGGATATGATGAATCAAGGGAATTCATAGCCTCTATTTTCTCTGTGATAAAAGAGGTGAGAATTTAATGTTTAACTAAGGCTTGACTACCACCTTTGCATGGGGAATGGGAAAACTTTTGGCTGATATTAGTAACAATAAATCTATAGTGTCCCAATCTACATGGCCTTGACTTAGACCTTAAAGTGAGAGGAAATCAAACAGGAACTCTAAAATAGGACAAAAGACAATTATTTTCAGTTTTGGCTTGTCTTCTTATCTTTGATATTCTTTCTCATGTTTAGAAAACAGTTATTCAAGATGTATTATTACTTAATGTTATACTAGTTGCTAGAAGTGCACATTGATATTTTTAAGCACACTTTCACAGAGATTTCACAATATCATTAGTTTCATAAATATCACTTCTGCTGGTACATTCTCCTTTGTCAATGTTCTTGGTAATAAGGCAGTCGAGATAAAACAGAGCACCCAAATTTTGTTAGAAGAAACTTCAAGATGTGTTATTAAATCTCATCTTAGCATCCAGTGCCTTGATTTGTTTCTTTTGACATGTTCCAAGGTCCCTCTTTATCTTCATTAAATTTACCACACTCCTGGCCAGAGTGGCTGAGGTGTTCATGAAGTGTTGGCAAGTGTAATGCTCATGAATACAGGTGAAGTCTGTCGTTTGGATTTAGCATCCCAACATATCCTTTTGGAAGGAGCTTGGGTCCAGTGGCTTTTGTGATCCTGGAGAAGCTACTTTATATTTTAGAATGAAAATTACCTGCAGAAGAATGTAGTTTGGTGAGGCAGGGGTTATCTTTCCAAGTAGGAACTAAAATAATAGCCAATACTGGCCACGACATCCCAGATTAAGTTGAGAGATATGGGTTTATCAAGCAATGGTGGAACTGTGGATCTTTGCTCTGGAAACACTAAGGATTAAAGAGGAAATGGGCAATCACTGATGGGAGGTACCAGTTCACAGTAGACCCCAGTAGTATGTGGGGTGTGTCTAAGCCAACCATATACTAAGTTTTCACAGTTGTCTAATTGCTTTGTGTGCAGACCTGAGCCTATTACCCTCAATTCTACAATGACATTAAATACTTTCTGGTGCCAATATACCAGTGGTGATGCCAATAGGATGTATTCCATTTCCTTTACCAGCAAGAAAAAATGATTCTTCTGGAATAGTTATGGCTATAGGTAGTCAAGGAAATTACCCAGCAGCCAGCTTCCCTGTGATACCCTGTAGCTCTCCTTTGCTTGTTTGGCAATCATAAAGCAGGAAAGTGTGCAGGCAACTGGGTTGAGTCCTGATCCCAGGTAGTACCCATGAGTAAAAGGGGGCAGGATTTGAGCTCAGAGTGGTGGCACATAGTGGGGAATCCCAAATGGTACCTTCATCCTTGCAACAGAGCTTTGGGGGCTCAGAGAGAGGGAGGCAGCTTCTAATTTCTGGTACAGCTCATATACAATTCCTCCTTTGTAGAGCTTTGCAGATATTTTGATTACATAGCAAAATCATCATCATCATCATCTAATGCTGCATGTAGCTACAGACAGTCCTTAGAGCTGGTAGAGTATCTTATAGGCCACATTCTGGGTAATAAGGCTAACAAAATGTTGTTTAAAATCAGAAACTCTCACTCAGGCTTCTGGTCAACTCCAGGTGAGAACACTATGTATTTGGATTTCTCCTGGCATAGTCTCATGCCTTTTCCCAACAGTGAGTTCCCTGTAGGTAGCAGCTTAGCAAGCCTGATTCCAAGAAAAGGAGCTACATGGAGAGGACCCACAGGAATAGGACTGATGCTTCTTTTTCTGGAGAGAGGATGGGGGAAGAAGATGTCACCGACTTCAAGTTGTGGTCCCAGTTTGTCCCTCTCAGGTGTCTGCCCCTCTCCCCTTCATTGACTTGCCCTCTGGCACTACATCACCCCTTCCTCTCACCCCCTGCTCTTTGCCTTTGCAGAATGCAAGCAGACCTGCAAGTTCTCAAGATAGTGTTGTTTCTCATAGCCAAGGCCTGTGAAAGGCAAACTGCTGACCTCATATCAAGGATATTCTCTCCACCACTGCCTGCACCAGGCCATCCCCTGTTGGATCTTCCTGGGCTGGCATCATCTGTGCCACTCTCTTGTATACTGAACACATCCTGTGTCCCTAATTCTCTGTGTCTGGAAAACATGCACCCCCACCTGGAACATACAGACTCCATGCTGAAGATGAAGAGCCCTTTCCAGGTTACACTCCATTTCTTTCAGGTGAGGCCCTTCCCTGGGAGGGCTAACTAAGTGTTTTGGTTTTAAAGATCTTCCGCAGGTTCACAGGCCACATAGTGGTCTGTAAAAGTAAGTAAAACTGGTGAACAGTATCAAAAAGACTTTTTTTTCTCATGTCAGTACTTTTAATGTTGTGTACATCAAATTATAGTAAAAAGATGACTATAAACAACATGCAGCCCCTCTATTTTCATGAACATCACAACAGATTACAGTAAACCGAGTTTATATTCCACCATCAAGTGTGGTTCTCCCATTAGTTCACTTTGTGATGGGTCATTAAGAATATCTTCAAATCCAATAGTCTCATCATTACCCCTCAAAATATCAAGTGAAAGATTTGAACTTGGAAGAAATGGAAGACCCTGAACCTGCTGCACTGCCTTGAATTCCATTTGTAATTTTAGTGGAGCAAACAGACCCTGGATGTTTCTTAGTGTGGAAAAATTCATTTTATCTTGGTTGAGCTGAATTTTTTTTCTGATAATTCAAGAGGATGACTGGGCAAAAGTTCATTTTTCACAAAAGGAAGGCCTTTTCGAAGAAGATCATGACTTTCAAAAGGTCCACTTGCTGACAGTTCAGTAACCAGAATACTGTCCTTTAACTGAGATCCAAGTCCTCTGGCATTCATCCTCACTTGCTCTGTGAACAGTCTCTCAGCCCCGTTCTCAAAAAGACTTTTCAACTGTCTCACTTAATTGTGTTTGAAGGGACTGGTGGTTTCTTCCCCATAACCATCCACTGCAGACTGGTTTGGTGTCAGGAGTGGGAGAAACTTTCATGGAATCTAATGCCCAGATCAATAGCAAATGCTCTAAACATTCAAAAGTAAAATTAAATAACCTATATAGTTATTTGTCTCTATTTATACATATGTGTGTATGTATATACATATATATGTGTGTGTGTATATATATATGTGTGTGTGTATGTGTATATATGTGTGTGTGTGTGTGTGTATATATATATATATATATATATATATATATATATATATATATATATATATAAATTTTTAAAAATTATTGTTCCAGCCATTCATTTTCGCAGCACACACAACTGAATGTGTTACTTGGGCCTGAAATGTCGCCATGAAGGCTTCTAGAAGTTCTAAGAAAATATTTAAAATTTATAGTAGAAATTAAAATGATCTTAAATACTAGCAGGCAAGGAAAGGTTCTAAGAAGGGAGAACATACCAAGTTGGCCTTTAGGCAACAAGTTACAGGGAATGGGCTTCTCTCTTTCATGGAGGAGGCATGGAGCATTTGTTCCTCCAACGCTTGTGTGCTCTCCCTGATGGTGCTGTGGTTTAGGTATGACACACAGCCCATACCAAATTGCTGAAGAACCCCTGGCACTATAATCTCCCATAACTTCCAGCTTTGCTCAGTATTCTTACTCACAAGGCATCATTTTCCCGGGGCTTCTTGGTCTACTCAAGTTCAAATCAAAATGGCATTGGATCTGAAGCATCTTTTGTGAGGGTGGTCTGGGGACAAACTGTCTGGACAACAGCCAAAATACAAAAGTCACCTTGCTTTGGAATAGTCATGTCCTGGAAACTTCTAGAGAAATGAGAAAACTGATTGGATTAAGATTATTTGTTGTAAATAATATAGAGAATGATGTAATGTAAGACAGTCTTGCTTTTTAACCACCAGTAGATGCTTTAATAACAAAAAGACACCAGTCAGTTTTTACTAAGGCCAGCAACCTTCATGGTTTGTCACTTCTTTTATGCCTTTTACAGACATAAACTGGAAATAAATGTTTGCTAAAGGGACAATAGTAACTCTTTAAAAATACAAGTTCAAAACCTCAGTTTCTAAGTTTTTTAAGCCACTTCATTTAAATGTAATCCAAATACAAACAGCTGTACATAATTGTGGTATACAAATTGATGAATTTGGAGGTAAGTATACATCTGTGAAACTATTACCACTATCTATGCCATGAACATATCCATCAATTCCAAAAGGCTCCTCCTGCCCTCTTAATATATTTATTATTATTAGTTGTTATAAAAACACTTAACATAAGATCCACCCTCTTCGTGAATGTTCATATATATAATACAGTATTAACTATAGGCACTATGCTGTAGAATAGATGTGTAGTATGTATTATTCTTGACTCTATGCCCTTTACTAAAACCTGCCCCATGCCCCTGGCAGCCACCACTCTACTCTCCACTTCTATGAATCTGACCTTTTCAGGTTCCTCTTTAAAAAAAAAAATAAATAAATAATTTGTGTGTGTGTGTGTGTGAGAGAGAGAGAGAGAGAGTGGGGAGAGAGGCAGAGGGAGAGAATCTTCAAGCAGACTCCCTGCTGAGTGGGGAGCCCAACATGGGGCTTGATCCCACAACCCATGAGACAAAACCAAGAGTCAGATGCTTACCTGACTGAGCCACCCAAGAGTGCCTAGATTCCTCTTATATGCAGTATCAGGTAGTATTTGTCCTCTAGCATCTGGCTTATTTTATTTAGCATTAATATTTCCCAAGTTCATCCACTACCTTGCAAATGACAGAATTCCCTTCTTTTTCAAGAATAATAATATTCTACTATATGGCTATACTACATTTTCTTTATCCATTTGTCTATCGGTGGACACTTAGGTTGTTTCTATGTCTGAGCTTTGTTAATACTGCTGCAATGGGTATAGGAGTTCAAACATCTCTTCCAAAATCCTAATTTCAGTTCCTTTGGATACATATTCAGAAGTGGGACTGCTGGATAACATGATAGTGCTACTTTAATTTTTTTGAGGAATCTCCACACTGTTTTATGTAGTGGCTGCACCAATTTACATTCTCACCAACAGTGCACAGGGGTTCCCTTTTCTCCACATTCTTGCCAACATTAGTTATTATATTTTTTTCATAATAGCCACCCTAAAGAGTATGAAATGATACTTCATTGTGATATTGATTTGAATTTTCCTGATGATTAGTGATGTTAAGCACCTTTTCATAAGTCTGTTGGCCATTGGTTTATATTCTTCAGGAAAATGTCTATTCAGTTCCTTTACCCATTTTTAATTGGGTTGTTTATTTATTTATTTATTTATTTATTTATTTATTTATTTATTTATTTTTTGCTATCAAGTTTTGGAGGTTCCTTGTATATTTTGGATATTAGCATGTTTTAATATTTTATCAGATTTTTTCCTATTCTATAGATTGTCTTTTCCTTTAGCTGATGGTTTCTTTTACTGTGCAGAAGGTTTTTAGTTTGATGTAGTCCCACTTTTCTATTTTTGCTTTCACTGTCTTTCCTTTTGGTGTCACATCTAAAGAAATCACTGGCAAAACAAACATCAAGAAATTTTTCTCCTATATTTTCTTCTAAGAGTTTATGATTTCAGGTCTTAATGTGTAAGTCTTCAATTCATTTTGAGTTACATTTTGTGTGTGATGTTAGATAAAAGTCCAAAATCATTCTTTTGCATGTGACTATCCAGTTTTTCTAGGGCCATTTATTGAAAAGACTATTGTTCCCCATTGTGTGTTCTGGCCTCTTTGTTGAAATTCAGTTGACTGTGTATGTGAGTTTATTTCTGGGTCTCTAGTCTGTTCCACTGATCTGTGTATCCATTTTTATGCCAGTACCAAACTATTTTGATTACTGTAGCTTTGTAATATATTTTGAAATCAGTAAGTGATGTTTCTATTTTTGCCCATCTTGCTCAAGATTGCTTTGGTTATTTAGGGTCTTGTGAGTATCTGAAAGTATAACTCTCAGCGGTAAAGGCAAATTAAAAAAAGACAAAAAAATATATAGCACTGTAGAGGTAGTACATAAGTCACTTTAAGCCTAGTATAAAAGTTAGAAGATAGAAGTGTTAGAATAATTATAACCACATAAATATTTTAATGAACACACAATATTAAAAGAAAGTAAATTCTTTTTTAAGATTTTATTTATATATAGCAATAAGATGTTTTATGTTAATCTCATGATAACTACAAAGGTAAAACCTATAGTAGATACAAAACAAAGATGAAGAGAAAATAATCAGAATATATCACTCCAAAAAAACTAAGTCACAGAGGAAGAGCTCAAGAGAAGAAAAGCACAAAAAAAGAACTACAAAATAGAAAACAATTAACAAAAATGACAAGAGTAAGTCCTCATCTATTAACTATTACTTTATATGTAAATTAAATAAACACACCAATCAAAAGATATAGAGAAGCTAATAAATAAGAAACAAGATCCAACTGTATACAAAAGACTCATTTTAGATGTGAGTACACACATGGGCTGAAAGTGATGGAATGAAAAAAATATTTCATACATATGAAAACCAAAAGAGAGTTGACTTGACTCTACTTACATCAGATAAAATAGACTTTAAGACAAAACTGTCACAAGAGATGAAGAATATCTTTACATAATGATAAAAAGATCAATTCCAAAAGAAAATATAATAATTACAAACACACATGCACCTGATATGAGAATATCTAAATATATGAAGCAACCATTGAGAAATCTGAAGGGAGAAATAAGTAGCAATAGAATAATAGTAAGGGACTTCAATATCCTGCTTTAAATAATGGATAGATCATTCAGACATGAAGCACTAAGAGTACAGTAGATTTAAACCATACTAGAATACTAGAGACCATATGGACCTAATCAACATATGGAACATTCCACCCAAGAAGAGAAGTATATACATTGTTCTCAAGCACATAGGGAATATTCTCCAGGATACATCACACACTAGGTCACAAAACAAGTCTTAACAAATTTAAATATATTGAAATCATGCCCAGTATATTTTCTAACCACAGAGGAATGAAACAAAAAATGAGAAATCAATAACAAAAGGAAAATGAGAGAACTCAAAAAGACATGAAAGTTAAAGAATGTGCTCTTGAAAAACCATTAGGTCATAATAAGGAAAATTAGAAAATATCTTGAGACAAGTAAAAATGAAACACAACACACCAAACTTATGTGATGCAGTCAACACAGTACTATGTGTTGTACTTCACAGTACTTGGTAGTGAGAGTGATAAATGCCTATATTAAAAAAGAAGAAAACTCTTAAATAAATAATCTCAACTTACACCTCAAGGACCTAGAAAAAGAACTAAGCCCAAAGTTAATAGAAGAAAGTACATTATAGAGATTAGAGCAGAAATAGAGCATAGAAACATAGAAAAATGATGAAACTGAGGTGATTTTTTTGAAAAGATAAAATCATCAAACCCATAGCTAGACTAGTGAAGAAAAAAAGAAGACTCAAATAAATAAAATCAGAAAGAGGAAACATTAGAATTACCTCCACAGAAATAAAAAGAAAGATCTTAAAGAAATATGAACAATTACACAACAGAAAATTGGAAAACTTAGAAAACAACAGACATGTTCCTAGAAACATACAACTCATCAAGATAGAATCAAGAAAAAGATACAGGGGGAGTGGCAAGATGGCGGAGGAGTAGGAGACCGATTATCATCAGGTCCCAGGAATTCACCCAGATAGCTATCAAACTATTCTGAACACCTACAAATTCTACCTGAGATTGAAGAGAAGAGCAGCAATTCTAGGAACAGAAAATTGACCACTTTCTGGAAGGTAGGACGTGCGGAGAAGTGAATCTGAGGCGATGGGGAAGATAGACCCCGGGGGGAGGGAAGGGCTCCTGGCAAGGGAGCGAGCAGCGGAGCACAGACTAGGAAATGTTAGAAGTCGGCTCCACTGAGGTACGTCGTCCCAGAGACCAAGCGGGAGGTGAAGCCCCTGCAGGGACAGTGTGGTCTCAGGACCCACGAGGACACAAAAAGACCAGGGGTGTCTGAGCGCGACCGAGCTCCCAGGTATCAGAGAGAAGCCGGCAGAAGAGACAGAGCTGAGCTGAAATGTCTCTCATCTCAATGATACCTTGGGCTGTGATCTGAAGCACAGCTGGGCCATGGCTCTGTGAGCAGGGGACCCCATGGGCGGCAGACCCGGAGAGACCCCCTCCTTCCTCCTCCAGGAGCAGCGGCACGGGAGCGGCTGCAGGAATCTGCCGGATTCGGAGATTCTAAACGGGGCCGCGCCAGAGATAGAGACACTTGGTCACAGACCGGGTGAGCTCAGAGAGCGGCCGGAGACCAGGAGACAGGAGGGACTGCTTTTCTCTGAGGCGCACTGAGGACTGAGGCCCCAAGGTCTCGGCTCCTCCAGGTCAGAGACAGGGAACCGCCATTTTCAGTCCCAGCCTCCAATGAGGTACGGAAAGTGTTCAGGAAACTAAAAGCTCCNCCCTGGCGAGGGCGGTGGGAATCCGCCTCGGGCTGAGACACTTGAGAATCACAGCAACAGGCCCCTCCCCCAGAAGACCAGGAAAAAAAAAAACATCCAGTAAAAGTCAAGTTTAAGAATGCTGAGAATTGTGGAACTCCGGAGCTAGGGGAAAGCAACAGAGAGAATTCATGGCTTTTTCCCCATGATTCTTCAGTCGTTCAAAGTTAAATTCATTGAATATTTTTTTCTTTTAATTTTTCTTACTTTTTTCTTTTAAATTTTTTCTTTTCCTATTTTAACGTTCTTAACTCTTATATCTTATCAACATTTTTTAAATCTTTTTAAAATTTTCATTGTTATAATCATATTTTATCCCTTCATTGTTTTTCACCTTATTTTTTGTATACTTATAGGGTCTGTTCAATTCACCAGTCTAATAGATATAGATAGATAGAGATAGAGATAGATATAGAGATAGGTATAGAGATAGATATATAGATAGAGTCATAGACAGACATAGATATAGAAACAGAAATAGATAATCCAGATATAGGATTTTGTTTTATTCTTTTTGTTTTGTTTTGTTTTTGTATGATTTTGGTTTTTTTTTGGGTTTTTTTTTTTTTTTGGTTTTTTTCGCTCTTTCTTTTCTCCCCAGTTCCAGGTCTCTTCTGAGTAGGTTACTGTATATTTCTCTGGGGTCATTGCAACCCTTTAGTATTTGGTTCTCTCATCCATCTATTCTTATTTGCATAAAATGACAAGGTGGAAAAAATCAACAACAAAATAAAGAACAAGATCCAGTAATGAAGGCTAGGGACATAATCAATGTGGACATTAGTAATATGACAGAACTAGAGTTCAGAATGACGATTCTTAAGGTGCTGGCTGGGCTCGAAAAAACCATGGAAGATAATAGAGAAGCTGTCTCTTAAATAAAAAACCTTTCTGGAGAAATAAAAGAACTAAAATCTAACCAAGCTGAAATAAAAAAAAAAAACTATAAATGAGGTTCAATTGAAAATGGAGGCTCTTACTGCTAGGATAAATGAAGCAGAACACAGAATTAGTGATTTAGAAGACAAAATGTCAGAGAAAAAAGAGGAGGATGAAAAGAGAGACAAACAACTACTGGACCATGAGGAGAGATTTCGAGAGATAAGTGATACCATAAGACGAAACAATATTAGAATAATTGGGATCCCAGAAGAGGATGAGAGAGAGAGAGATGGCCAGAAGGTATATTGGAGCAGAACTTACTACAGAATTTCCCTAATCTGGCAAAGGGAACAAGCATCAAAATCCAGGAGGCACAGAGAACCCTCCTCAAAATCAATAAAAATAGGTCTACACCCCATCATCTAATAGTAAAACTTACAAGTCTTAGTGACAAAGAGAAAATCCTGAAAGCAGCTTGGGACAAGAGGTCTATAACATACAATGGTAGAAATATTAGCCAGACAGCAGACCTAT